>OLKM01001027.1:153623-162921 GCA_900291075.1 Melanogrammus aeglefinus | reverse complement strand
AAATACACAACTCAAATGGTCCTACCCCCCTCTCCTTCAACGCTGACCAGTGGCGCCGGAATGATTTCTTGGTGGCGGGGCCAAATGCGCGCGCATGTGTCGAACAGTGCGTGACACCTCATCATCCTAAGGCCGGCCACACACCGGCACCGAAGCGCCGCGATGCGCATTTCACGTGCGTCAATGGCCGCCCCTAGCACCAATAGGAAGCGGCGCGCTGCAGCACCGCTGTGATCCAAATAATGTGTCGTCACAGCAAAAGTAAACACTGACTCATCATAATAACCTTCTTCATTGTCCTCATCGTCATCATAATCCTCGTCATCATCGTAAAAAAAATCATACACTATGATGGCTTTTGGATTGACTGCAGAACTGTTGGTCGTGTCTTTAATTCAGCAGTGCCTTGCACGCAGCATCCGCGCAGCAACAAAGTGTAATAACAATGGATCCCGAGTCCTATACTAGGCATTATGATGGCGTCCTCGGCAGTGAGTGCAAGTGAAGTCCTAGTTAGTAGCAGATCCGCGGATGAAGCCTTTGTAATGTCGATCGCATTTGAAGTTGCGGTGCTCCGCGTCCCGACAACAAGTCTGTCGGCTCGCTAAAAATGCCAACACTATGAAATGTCCCCTGTTGTCAGCAAACATAGCCAATGTGGTCTTATATAGCCTGATCATTAACTAAAAGCCACAAAGAAAGAATAAAGCATCTAGCATATGATTTCAATGATGTGTGAGGGCATGTACAGCAGGGATGATCGCACAGTGGAATGATTGTGGAAAACCAGCGGACGAGCGCTGGGCGGAGATTTCAGAAGCAGGGAGATTATAGATAAATATTATTTGTCAGTTTGCCGTTTGTCTAGTCAATATGTTAACCTATTTATTTATTTATTTCAACTGCGACCCGCCCGCAATTCCACGCAATCCACCCAACCCGTGGATAATCCACAGTGTCCGCGGGTATGACCGCCAACCGCGCATCTCTACTTTACTAGCTAGTTCTTTACTAGTTAGTAAACACTGCCCGTGTGCTCCAGCTGTTCGCGGGATTCCCTTCATGTTAACGATGGATCGTCATGCGGTTCCCCCAAATTTCTGGCATGCCAAACTTTCGTCGTGGGGTTTTGGAATGTCGCAGACGACAAAATTGCAGATCGCAAGCATGTCACATTACAAGACCTTGGCTCGTCTGCGACTTTTCAAAATCATGTACGACTCGCAAATGTGTCTGCGACGAACGAATCGGGGCAAAATTGGGCTGAAATCATGTAGTCTGAACCATTGAAGCAAGCAGCAGCAGCGCCATTGTGCGAATTCCCTACTACACCAAACAAGACTCATAATGGTAGGTAAAAACAATACTTTATTAAAGAATGCAATTGTGATGTAGAAAAAAATAAGAAGAAAACATAAAGTGCTTGCATGATATTGAAGCCTACAGCGATCGTTAGTTAACTAGCCTTATCATTTGTTTACCTATGGGCCATGGCAATGCGATTGCTACCTGCTGTAGTACTCATTGGCTGAATCGTTTAGAACGTTTGAGACTCAATCAGTATAAGGTCGCGGGGAGACGGCGATCTGTTCGTTTGTATAGTAACAATATTAGGCCAAAACATTACAAAGAAACTAAATAGTTCATCAATACAGGCAAAAAAAATAAAGAATATTTTATTTCTTTCCACGAAAAGTGGGGTGGCCATTGGCCCCGCGGCCTCATAGCTTCCGGCGCCTATGACGCTGACTCTGACTTCACCCATTCCAAGTACATGGATGCGCAATCATGCACGAGTGCGAGCACAGATGCGCGAGAGTGAGCCATTAGCTAGTTAGCTAGCTTCATTAGCTACAGCAGGATAACAACAAACAGAAGTTTGCTCTGGGTCACGAGCTTTGAGTACGGGCACGAAGGGATCACGTGCGGAGAGTGGGGAAGGGGAGTGCAGTACGTTTGATTGACATACTTACTGTCCAATGCCACTCGGTGGTTCTGGAAATCATTGGCTGGAGTTTTTAGAGCCCTGCCCGTTCCACAGATGATTGACTTGTTTAATTTTCATGTCAGTACTTCTAACTCAGTGGCTGTAAGTGGGTTATGATAACGATTTCAAGGAATTTTGCAAAAATGGCCAAAAAAGAGAATTCCATACCCAACCTTTAAATGTGCCTAGAGTCTGTTTCTTCTATCGTATTGCGCTCCATCAGGCCAATTTACAGACTGTTGTCAATGACTGAGAGCTCTGGTTGTCGAGTGTCATTCTTTGTAAGGTGTGGAAGGGTGCGCCGCCATTTTGTTGAGCGATAGGTCAGAATTGTATTGTTGTTTAAGCCTGTACTGCAGGTTTTTCTTTGGAAGTTAGTAGGGAGATCTTTCTGGTTGTTGTTGTTTTGACACTGGCTAACCTGAAGCTATTTCCTTCATTATTGTTTTGTTACTGTAATTCATAAAGGCCTAATAAACCCTTTTTTCCTTGAATGGTGCTTTGTTCTGAAGTGTAAATTCGATCCCTTTCTGCTGCGGTACCTCCCTACCACGTCTTATCAATGTTGGGTCATAACTGGCCTTCATTACCAAAAGTGGCCGGCTGGGTTCCTTCTGGAATCTAACACTAGCTGGCTGATGGAACTGAATCCCCATTTAGTTAAATCACTCTGCTGGTGTTAAGAACCATCACAGGTAAATCAGGCCAAGTGCCTCTGTGGAAGGTATATTGTATCTTTATTACTCAATGGTGTCTCAGATGGATCCATAGTATCAACACTGGTTATTGAGTTAATGCGCACACACACACACACACACACACACACACACACACACACACACACACACACACACACACACACACACACACACACACACACACACACACACACACACACACACACACACACACACACACACCAAAGGATTCTGGGAACCGGGATACATTTTAATCTCTTAGAATACCACAGCTGTCTCACTCAACCAGCCTACGTCTCTCTCTCTCTCAGTGCTATGTAGCCTAGCCACTATGCTAGCCCGTATGCTATGTAGCTGCTATTTGATTTAGCTGATATGCTTTCCTTCTGCTATGTTATCCAGCTCCTATGCAATCAAGCTGCTATGCTTATCTAGTCTATATGCTATATAGCCCGTATACTATAGTAGTATATTCCCAAGGGATTAATAAAGTTTGTATCTATCTATATAGTGGCTATGCTATCTAGTTGCTATGCTATGGAGTTTGTCTATACCCTTCTAGTAGGGTTGATAGAGTGGGTGGAGGATTATGTGACTGTGGTGTTCTACTGAGGCATTCTTTGATGGGTCACCATCGTCTCCTAAATACTCACTGCTTCCCAATTGGATATGCTGCACTATGAATGTCATTAGACTGGGAAAATCTGATTTTATGTTAACTTCATGTTAGACACACACACACACACACACACACACACACACACACACACACACACACACACACACACACACACACACACACACACACACACACACACACACACACACACACACACACACACACACACACAGAGGCCTGTTCCCATTACAACATGAGGGCTGTGTGTGTGTGTGTGTGCGTGTGTGTGTGTGTGTGTGTGTGTGTGTGTGTGTGTGTGTGTGTGTGTGTGTGTGTGTGTGTGTGTGTGTGTGTGTTGTGTGTGTGTGTGTGTGTGTGTGTGTGTGTGTGTGTGATGTGTGTGTGTGTGTATGAATTGAGAACAGATAAGAACAGATTTGTGACAGAATGAGAGAAAGGATTATTGACAAAATAGACAGACTACCATTCAGAAATTGACAAAGAAGGGTTCTAAATGGACAGACACACACACACACACACACACACACACACACACACACACACACACACACACACACACACACACACACACACACACACACACACACACACACACACACATAGGCAGAAGATACGGAGACTGAGGGAAAGATAAACAGAAGGAGAGACAGAGAGAGGCAGAGACAAAGGGGAGAGAGAGAGAGAGCAAGCGAGACAGACAGAGGGAGAGGGACAGAGGGAGGGAGACATGAGTGAGACAGGGAGGGACAGAGGGGAGAGAGATGAGTGAGACAGGGAGAGACAGAGGGGAGAGAGAGAGACAGAGGGAGGAAGAGAGCCTCACTGCAGTAAACAATGGCCTACAGTCTAACTCAAGGTCTGCTGACTGTACTGTGTGCGGTCGTACGAGTGCACAGACCACTGTGTGCAAGAGTGCTGTCTCTTGCATGTGTGTGCATACGTCTATACGGATGCATCCACGGTGCACGTGTGTGTTTGTTTTAATAAAGTCCTCTGCACGTGCATGCAACATTGAAAACACCGCAATGTGTTGGCTTCCGTCTGTGTGTGTGTGTGTGTGTGTGTGTGTGTGTGTGTGTGTGTGTGTGTGTGTGCTGTGCGTGTGCGTGTGTGCGTGTGCGTGTGCGTGCGCGTGCGTGTGTGTGTGTGTGTGTGTGTGTGTGTGTGTGTGTGTTTGGTGCAGTGTGAGTACAATAGGAGCTTGTTACCAGGCGAGAGAGAGAGAGAGAGAGAGAGAGAGAGAGAGAGAGAGAGGAGAGAGAGAGAGAAGAGAGAGAGGAGAGAGAGAGAGAGAGAGAGAGAGAGAGAGAGAGAGAGAGAGAGAGAGAGAGAGAGAGAGAGAGAGAGAGAGAGAGAGAGAGAGAGAGAGAGAGAGAGAGAGAGAGAGAGAGAGAGAGAGAGAGAGCAGGGACGAGAGTCGGTACCAGGGTCAAGCCGGAGACCATTGGTGGGAATTCAAATGCCCATGTATTTGTTTAGTTTCTTGAGTCATGTGATATTTCCTTGTTCTACGACAACCTTTTGTCAATTAGCAGACACTCGTTCCAAAGTGACTAACAGTGGATGGGAGACACGGTTTCTGTCATTAAGAAGCAGGAAGGGTAAGTCATACATGTGAGACAGTGCGGACATCGTGGATTGATCCCCTGGTTTGGTTGGGAGTCTAACCAATATGCTTCCTGCAAGTTTTGATGCGTAAAAGGATTCATTGATGAGCTTAAATCAATGTTGTGCATGGTCCACATCAAAGGGCGAGGATCATATGTGATGTTCTTGGTTTTAGTTGATGACTTTTCCAAACATTTCAGCTTTCCACTTGACTATTTGGCTGGAAGAACCTGGAGATCGATGATTGTTGGACATCCTGTCTGACACTTTACATGCTGACATTTGAGCCCCAAATCCAATCTCTTCCTAATGTATAATGGATTGAAAATCACGCAAAATATAGCGGATTATAGGGATTATAGGGATTATCAGAACATGTATATTTTATTTTCCATATTTTTTAAAGCAGAGAATATTTGACAAATACCATTCAGAGTCAGAGCCTATTGAGTGAGTTTATATATGGACTGCAGGCATGAAATGTGTGTGTCAGTGAAAGTGTCAGTTTTACATCAGTGCATCTTGTACTGACAAAAACAAATGAGTCTGGCTGTCGAAAAAGAGATTTCTGTTTAAGGTTGTGCCATTTTTAGTTCCATGTCTCAATCTCATAATTATGATAGATTTGCGTATTGCTATATTTGTTTCATTATTTTTTTCTGGACTGCCTTTCATTTTTCTCCATTCAAAACGAATGCACATGCTAGCTCAAGGTGTCTGATAGGTCTCCCCGGAATTGTGGGAAATATAGTATATAATCTTGAACGCACTCTCTTTCACGCACAAACACACACACACACAAAATAACACAGCCCCCTACTCAAGATCCTAACACAGTTTATCTGGTTTAAATAAAAACCTGTATGCAGCCTACGGCTTAAACGTGTTTACCGGTCTCCATAATGGAGACTGCCTTCAAATGTTGTCTCATCTCTTCTTCCCCACTGCTCTGTATGTCAGTTGGGACCTGTTCATGGTCCCCAAAGGGCAACTGAGTGGGAAACAAACACAAATTAAAATAAACCTATTAACGGCTTAATTAATTCCTCACATTGTCAATTTTTAATTAAGGTGGCCTAATTGTCCTCATTCTGTGGTACTCCACATGCCTACCAGGTACCAATCTATCAAATGAGTTCTAAAAACAGAACCTATTGTCCAACGTCATCAGGCAGCAGCAGTCTGTACATGTAGTGTTTATTACAGTAAATGTCATGCAACTGAATTTTTATAGGTTAAGGCCAGCACTATATCATATATAATACATGTTAACATAGAATAATATGGAGCAACAATAAGAATGATACCGTACCAGCTCTCACCAGTCTACCACTGGAGTGGATGCATATCGGGTCTTTGCTGTTCTGTTGAGCAGTGTGTTATTGTGTGTACTCTCTTTGCCTTGACGCTTCTAAGCAAGGCACTGGTGTGTTGTGATTCTAAAAGGTATTAATCAATGCACCCTCTCCCACTCCTCTTCCACCTCTTTTCCTCTCACTACTCTATCCTTACCTCTTTCACTCTCATTGTCCCTTTCCACTCATTCATTTTTCATTTTCTCCTCTCCTTCTACCTCCTCTTTACCCCCCCCCCCCTTCCTTCCTTCTCTCTTCATCACTCCATCTCTCGTGCTCCCTTTCCTTCTATCTTTCGCCTTCTCTCTTTCTCCCTCTCCCTCGTCCCACTCATTATCCCTTCGTTCTTTCTCCCTCTCTTCTCTCTCCTCTCACCTTATTTCTCTCTCTCTCCCTCCCCATACCTCTCCTATTCATCTCCTGTCTCTCTCTTTTCTCTCTGTCTTCCTTCCCCTCTGTATAACCCTCTCTTTCTCCCTGTCCTCCTCCCTCCCCCACAGGACCATGGACTTGAGCCTGCGAGATGCTCTGGGTGGGGTGGGGGGCGGTCGGGGGAGCCTGGCGCCCGGGGCCGGGGGCGGGGACGGCGTGATGAAGATGGACTTCATGTCCTCGCTTGAGAAGGAGACCTACGACGACAAGGTGGGCGAGACCATGTCCAAGAGCGACTACCGCCCCCTGCTGGACGGGAAGGACGGAGCCAAGGGCAGCGGTGAGAGACAGGGGGGGGAGCTGGTGCTGTTGCTGGTGGTGGTGGTGGGGGCAACTGAATGGATCTCTCTGCAGCTTCTTACGTACCTAAACCTCACTGACATGCTGACCTTCACACATGCACATAATCGTTTCTTATGGGTGATGAGAAAAATGTAGACTTAAGTGCTCAGACTGTCCTTCGCTTCTTGTCCCGGATATTTTAACATTGCTCTCCATGTCGCTCTCTCTGTCTGGAACCATTGCTCTCTCTCTCTCTCTCTCTCTCTCTCTCTCTCTCTCTCTCTCTCTCTCTCTCTCTCTCTCTCTCTCTCTCTCTCTCTCTCTCTCTCTCTCTCTCTCTCTCTCTCTCTCTCTCTCTCTCCTCCCTCTCCCTCTCTCCCGCACTCTCTTTTCCATCACCCTCAACCAGTCTTCCTTTCATCTACATTATGTCAGCCTGGAGACAAATACACACAAATACAGACAGACACACACGCACACACACACACACACACAAGCAGGCAGTCTGCTGCAGCAGCAGGTCAGTGCTTCAGCTGTAGCTGTAGCCGTTACTGTGTGGCAGCGCAGATCGGACCCAGCAGTCCGGTTTGGCTGTTGGGTTCGGAAAATCCCAATTACCTCTGCCCCACATCGGGCAGGCTGAGCCTGGTGACGTCATGTAGGGCACAGAACCAAAAGCACATGCCGTACTGAGTGAATGAACAAATCAATGAATGTGGTGAACGAGTGAACATGTTGTGGGTGAGTGAGGTATTTATGAAACAAGGTGGTTACTAAGGCCCAATCCCATTTCTTTGCTCACTGTCTCAACCCTACATCTCAACCCTAACCCTACCCCTTACCCTCATTGCTCATGCTCATTGCTACCCCTAACCGATCCCCTACCAAATGGGACAACCCTACCCTGTGACGTCATCAAACCTGGGAAGATCTGGATATCATACGACATGAGCCCGCAGCTCCCCGACCGCGGGCCGCCCGGTCCACTGCCGGGCTGCAGAGCCCCTATTACGGGCTCTGCAGCCCGGCCGTGGACCGGGGTCGGGCGGCCCAGGGTCGGGGAGCTGCCGGGCTCATGTCGTATGATATCCAGATCTTCCGAGAGTCCGTTCTACAGCCCTAACACATTACCCCACATGCAATCAAATGGGCGAAATGGGACATTAAAATAGGGCAAGTGTTGACATGGAACTATCCATGTTGCAGAGATCGCGAGCTAATTCGCTAACTAGCGATTTGTGCATGACAATTCAACCCGCGGTGGTTATGTATCTGGTTATAATGAATGTCTATAATGCATTGAAACTACATTTCGATAAATATAACATTACTTATATAATATATAATATATATAATATTAATATTAATATAATATTACTAATATAATATTACTAATATAATATATTATATTAGTTATAGTTATTATTATATTATATTATATAATATATTATATTAGTATATTTTTCACCTAGAGTCACTAGAACATGGAAGATCTGGATATCATACGACATGAGCCCGGCAGCTCCCCGACCGCGGGCCGCCCGGTCCACGGCCGCAGCCCGGCCGTGGACCGGGGTCGGGCGGCCCAGGATCGGGGAGCTGCCGGGCTCATGTCGTATGATATCCAGATCTTCCGAGAGTCCGTTCTACAGCCCTAACACATTACCCCCACATGCAATCAAATGGGCGAAATGGGACATTAAAATAGGGCAAGTGTTGACATGGAACTGTGTTGCGGAGATCGCGAGGTAATTCGCTAACTAGCGATTAGTGCATGACAATTCAACCCGCGGTGGTTATGTATCTGGTTATAACGAATGTCTATAATGCATTGAAACTACATTTCGATAAATATAACATTACTTATATAATATTACTAATATAATATAATATATTAGTATATTTTTCACCTGGAGTCACTAGAACATGGAAGATCTGGATATCATACGACATGAGCCCGGCAGCTCCCCGACCGCGGGCCGCCCGGTCCACGGCCGGGCTGCAGGGCCCTATCACGGGCTCTGCAGCCCGGCCGAGGACCGGGGTCGGGCGGCCCAGGGTCGGGGAGCTGCCCCGGGCTCATGTCGTATGATATCCAGATCTTCCGAGAGTCCGCGGCCGGGCTGCAGAGTATAATTAATAAAATAATTAATAGTTTATTACAGAGAAAACACTTAAATTTGTGTTTTTCAAATCCTGTCGCATCTTTTCGCCCTCCATCTTGTCTAGGATATTTCTTGATTTTCAGTTTTCTCGCAAGGTATTGTGGGAGCAAGTCACAACTGAAGCGCTTTGA
>OLKM01001027.1:136123-148623 GCA_900291075.1 Melanogrammus aeglefinus | reverse complement strand
ATGGCGATTGCTCCTTCGGCTACATATCCTGTCTGTTCGCCTCAGTGTCACACCCCCATGCACACCAAACACACGAACATGAGCAGACAGACACACCCATACGCACAGTCAGACAGACACACACATACACAGAGAGACAGACACACACCCATGCTCACAGACACTCACATACACACGCACACACACTTCACTCGGCTGTTTGTGAGGACTCTTTGTCCCCACCAATGGCACTGACAGATAGACAGATTGGGGTGCGTGGGGCAATTTACGTTAGGCTAGCCTCCTTTTTGATAAGATTCATATGGAAGCCTGTAGAACAACTGAGTGTGGTCAACAAGAAGGGGAAACTAAACATTATCTTTCCCATTTTTTAACAGATAAACATCTTTTGATTGTATGATATTTGTTGAACTCGGTCATGTTGACAAATGATAAAATGTAGACCAGATAAGTCAATACATTTTCTGACCTTTGTTAGCAAGACAGCTAACAAGGATAGCTATCTTGCTATCCTTGGATGTCAGAACATTCCCTGATTCAACACAGGAGACAGAACAGTGCTATTAGAAAAGGTTTGCGAGTGACCTGAGATTCATTACTGAGGTGTGTGTGTGTGTGTGTCCTCTATCTGTACCAGGTCCCGGGATGATGTCATCGATGATGTCTTTGGGGGGTCGCCAGGACCCCGCTGGACAGCCAGCCTTCAGCTCTGACTACCTGTCAGGTGAGCAAGGGGGAGGGGCTACATTTCCAGTAAAGTATTATATGTTTAATTGTCACTAAACTACGGTACTGACATATTGTATTTCATTTTATGTGAATTAAATGCAGTCTAGAGTAGACTGAAATAAGGCATGGGTTTCAAACACTGTTTAGCTTTGTGGAAAATATTTTAATTAAATGTATCGATCTTTCCCAATGATGTGTAAGAAACAGATATACCTAATTTCGGCCCCTTCTGGTCTTTAAGTGAACTGCAAACTGCTCTAGCTCATGCATTCATAGCAATGTAAAGCGAGCTACGTGGATTGATACAATAACAGGCACAAATAATTTTCGTAATCATGCAAATTAAAAAGGTGTGAATGAACGGACATCTTTGCCATTATCCGTGGTTTAACGGCAACATAAAAAAAGCAACGACCCATCATTCTATCTATCTATCTATCCCTTTTATTTATCATTGTTTAATATTCCTCTGATATTTTCTTCATATTCATATTGATGTTGTATTCCTCCCCCTTCGTTCCCATATTATTTCCTTTAAATTGACCATTCCTCATACTGTTTTTTAAGTGCCTTTCTTGTGTGTGTCTCTCTCTCTCTCTCTCTCTCTCTCTCTCTCTCTCTCTCTCTCTCTCTCTCTCTTCTCTCCATCTCCCTCTCTCTCTCTTCTCTCTCTCTCTCTCTCTCTCTCTCTCTCTCTCTCTCTCTCTCTCTCTCTCTCTCTCCTCTCTCGTCTCTCTCTCTCTCTCTCCTCTCTCTCTGATCTCCTCCTCTCTCTCTCTACTGCTCTTTCTTCTCTCTTCTCTCTCTCTCTCTCTCTCTCTCTCTCTCTCTCTCTCTCTCTTTCTCTCTCTCTCACTCCCTCGCTCTCTCTTCCATTCTTGTTTGTTTTATTTTTCTCCTTTTCATCTTTGTCATCATCTGTCACTCTCTCTCTATCTATATTACTGCTGCATTCTCCTCAACTCCCTCTGTCCATCTCCTCGTATGGCTCTAAATCTCTCCCTCTCTCCTGCTCTCATCCTCTTCCTCTCTTCCTACCTCTCTCTACCTCCTGCAGGTCCTAAGAACCTGATGGGTGGTGGGTCTGATCCGTGGAGTCAGACCAAGACCAAGGACAGCAGCGTGACTGACTCCATGCTAGGTCCACACACACACACACACACACACACACACACACACACACACACACACACACACACACACACACACACACACACACACACACACACACACACACACACACACACACACACACACACACACACACACACACACACACACACACACAATATGGTCTCCATGCTAGGCCCTCTCACACACACATACACACACACATACACACACACACGCACACACACACACACACACACACACACACACATACAATATGGTCCCATGCTAGCTAAACTCACACACACACGCACAAACACACACACTTTAGACTCCATGCTAGATCATGTTGAATATCTCGATCTCATTCAATCGACTTAATATACATGAATATGAGTATAGACATGGGAAACAAAAATATCCATTACCAAACCACTAAAAGGGCAAACTTGATACAAATAAAAGATAACAATTGTATCTCTCTCTCTCTCTCTCTCCGTCTCTCTGTCTCTCTCTCTCTCTCTCTCTCTCTCTCTCTCTCTCTCTCTCTTCTCTCTCTCCTCTCTCTCTCTCTCTCTCTCTCTCTCTCTCTCTCTCTCTCTCCTCTCTCTCTCTCTCTCTCTCTCTCTCTCTCTCTCTCTCTCTCTCTCTCTCTCTCTCTCTCCATCCGCCGATTCTCCCACCTCAGGGTTCTCCCAACCTGGGATGGGTACAGGTCTGGGTATGGGCATGGGAGCCGGCATGCCCCCCTCCTTCCAGTCCGGCATGAGCTCCCCCAGTCCAGCTGGATTCGCCCAGGCCGCTCCAGGTTTTGGACTGGACCCTAAAACCGCTGGCAGCACCGGGGGCAGCTCTCCACTCAAGACCTCCCCCGGATCCGGAGTCCACTCCATGGATCAGTTCTCAGGTACTGAAGGAGAGGGGGCGCTTGGTTGAGTGGCACAGGAGTGCACGGGTGGGTGGAGCTAAGGTGGAGATAGAGTGAAAGAGGACTTTGGTAAACAGGTTTTTATGTTGTTGTTTTTCTCCCTCCATTATTGAGAATAGGAAGGAGGGTTAGAGGAAAGATATATAAAACATTCACACTCTACCTTGTGTGCCATTTGACAGTAAGCAGGATTAATTATGATATGGTGTTTATTATGGTAGGATTTTGGTTACAAATTAGGACAAGTTAGGGTGAGGTCTTTTATTTTGGAGCTCTGTTTCTTTCTTTCTGTTGTACCGGTGCACTAAAGATAGCCCTGCTGGCTAACAAACTCGTGTTTAGGAGCCAGGTGTTATGTAACCGTTTGCTTTTTCAAGCAGGCCTTTTTTATTCATGGTAAAGTGCTGAGTAAGTCATGTTAATGGTGACAATGGATTTACTGACAACATGTGAAAGACAACGTGGAAAAAATGCGTCAAAGAATAATAACTTATTTTTCACCAGTATTTTGTGAAGCACTGAGAACTCTTAGACAACATATTGTTCCAGATTATTACAGTGTATTTATTAAACAGCAGCCCACCAACACATGAAAATATAAATCAACCCCTACATGGTTGAATAAGTATATACAAAGACTTAGAGATTCCTACCTCCACTTTTCAAAATGGCCGCCAGCCCCTGCAGCACTCTGTACTCCTGATGCTGCACTGCTGTCGTGGCCACGGTCACAGGACCTGGGTTAAGGCTTCTCCATTAACACACCCTATAACACATCCATAATAGATGCTAAACACCCTGGCCTTCTCTTCACCTCACGGACCTGACAGCTGTTGATAGACGCAAAGGCGACAGACAGGAGGACAGTCGCCATGTTTCCAGAGGTGGGCGGTCTGATTATTCCTAGCAGACGTGTCTAGCTCCACCTTTTATGTGCCATCTGCAACATCCACTGGGTTTCCGGGAAATAAATAACAGAAAGTTTGATCAGTGCATTTTCCATTGGTCCGATTCGGGATTTGTCCTACTTTCTTGCGAAACGGAGTTGATGTTGAAGAGAGAGAGAGAGGGAGGGAGGGAGGGAGGGAGAGAGAGAGAGAGAGAGAGAGAGAGAGAGAGAGAGAGAGAGAGAGAGAGAGAGAGAGAGAGAGAGAGAGAGAGAGAGAGAGAGAGAGAGAGAGAGAGAGAGAGAGAGAGAGAGAGAGAGAGAGAGAGAGAGAGAGAGAGGCATGCAGTGTTAAGCTCAAATGCATAAAGCGATGTGGTACCTGGTTGGTTTGTCCATTGTGTTACATTGAGTTGTGTGTCTTATGTTTTGTTTGCGTGTTTGTATAGTGCATATTGCATGTCTTTGTATCATTCTTTATCTAAGACGTTTTATTGATCCAGTTCTAGTGTGATATTGCTATTGATTTGTTTGTGATAACATATCACATTAATCCGTATCTTCTATCTTTGGTTCTTCTCTTTATTTCCTGTTTCGCTCTGCTCCTACAGATTTGTGTGCGGGTGGATAGGAAATACTCATATATACTAAAAAGTTATTCAAGATGTATACATTGCTGTAGTGGTTTCATTGGTGAAGTCGGTGGTGCGAAAACCACTCAGAAAACGATACAGGTTACCGCCTCCTCCTGTGTGTGTGTGTGTGTGTGTGTGTGTGTGTGTGTGTGTGTGTGTGTGTGTGTGTGTGTGTGTGTGTGTGTGTGTGTGTGTGTGTGTGTGTGTGTGTGTGTGTGTGTGTGTGTGTGTGTGTTAAATGTGGGACCAACATGACCAACACCAGGCCATTGGGTTGGCACAAGTGATTAACATGATGGTGGTGATGATGATGTTGAGGATGATGATGATGATGATGATGATGATGATGATGATGATGATGATGATGATGATGATGATGATGATGATGATGATGATGATGATGGTCATGAGAGAATCACACTAGATTTCCTGCTTGCGAAACAACTGACTTTTTCTGCATTATTGTTTTAACCACGCATAATTCATATTGACACATTGTGCATCACCTTGCAGGTTAAGAGTTTTTCTTTGAAGTAGCTTGCTCCAACATAATATATGTGGGAATGTATTGAATTTAGTGCCCCCTAGTTGTCACAGGCTAAAGTTTCTTTCATACAAATTTGATTCCAATTCACAGGTGATCCTATACAGTTAAAGTACAAGTGATACCGCAAAGAGAATACAGTGCCTTCATATTATAAGACATAAACAAACATGGCCCTCATCAGGTTCAACGGTAATGTACCGACCAAGAGAGCCTAAATAACCAATACCACTTGTAGCGTGTGAAAAACAAATCTAAACCTGACTCTAAAGATGATTCCAGAGTGGAAGGTCTTGTGGATGGAGCTAAACAGCCTTACTTAAAGCCCCCCCTTCTTCTGGTGAACCCTTATCTGCTAGCCTATTTGGGGGGGGGCTGATTTCTCTGACACAGAATGTGATTGGTTACTTCCTCTTACAAAACCCTCCCCCCCCTCCCCGCAGCAGCTCCCGCCCTCTCCCCCAGCGGCTCATTGGAGGACAGCAGCTCCGCCTCCTCTGCCTCGGAGCCCTTGGGTCCACACAGAACTGGGCCCGAGGGAGAGGTTGCCAGGCAACAGCAGAGGAGGAGGAAGAAGAAGAAGAAGAGCCGCGACGAGGTCTACAACATGCTGGACAGGCAGAACGGCCAATCGGGGAGCAACGGGATGATAAGCCCCGCCTCCACTGCGATCACAGCAACTGAGAGGGGAGGAAGGGAGGAAGACGATGGGGAGGAAGAGGAGGAGGAGGAGGAAGAGAGCTGGGAGTGGGATATCAAGGGGAGGGGAGGAGGAGGTGGAGGAGCAGCAGCAGGGGGAAGGGTTAGAGGGAGGAAGAGTAAGAGTCGGATGAGGCTCCCAGAGGAGTGGGGCCCTCCGCAGGAGCCCCCGTCCCCCAGCCAGCCCGCGGTGGGGGCCCCACACTGGGGACCGGACGCTCAGCCTGGCCCCGCCGGCTCCAAGCCTCTCGGCTCCCCCACCTGCGTCACAAACCCTGCCCGCGCTGGCGTAGCCGCACGCGAATCCTCCGCACGCCCCTACGAGCCCATGTGCGTCGATGACTTCCCCTTGACCGCCCAGGACAGCCAAGCTCGCTCTAAGGGAACAGAGGCTGCTAGCGACCCCGCCGCCGCCGCCGTCAGCAGCTTGGCTAACGCCACCAAAGCTGACGCGGCGGACGACAGCGGCAGCCTAGCCATGCTGTCGGGGGAGAACCTGAGTCCGGTCTCCCAGACCTTCTCCTTCCTGGACTCAGTGCTCCAGACGCCGCCGGCCTCCACCCCCAGCTCCCAGACCACCACCCCCCTCACCCACACACCCTCCATGGTCGCAAAGACCACTCTGCCCGACACCACCACCGCCACCTGCCTACAGACCTCCACCGCTTGCCACCCCACCTCCTCCCCCTCCAAGAACACTCCAGAAGTGTCTCTCACCACTCTCGCCCCGCCCTCCACCACCTCCCCTTTAGCCGCCGCCGCCGTAGTAGACCCACCCCCCTGCGCTCCCATTGGCTCGGGGCTGAACCCCGACGCCAAGCCGTTTGTTCCGTTTGGCTCCTCCCCCCCAGGCGTCGTGTCCTCCACGGCTAGCTTAAGCTGCGCGGCCATGCCCAGCCAGAGTTTGACCACCGCTCCCCTTGCTAGTACCGTAGCGCCCCCTCCCGCGGTTAGCATCGCCACTCCCGCCGCCACCACGAGCCCACCGTCCCCACCGCCTGCCTCTGTCACCTCCGTCACCTCCGTCACCCCCACCACCCCACCTGCTCCCTGTCTCCCTGCACACTCAGAGCACCGGGACGCCTCGTCGCCACCACCGCCAACAATCCCCCTGCTGGAAGGTTGGTGAACTACAGGGCAGATTATCAGACAAGGGGGGCTTTTCTAGTCAAGAGTTCTAGTTGAGAATAGTAGCACAGCATCATAGCACAGCATCATAGCACAGCATCATAGCACAGCGTACGGTCCCATCCTATGGATTAGGAGGCATTGCTCTGAGCAGGCTGACGGGTTTGTGGGGTCGTGTAATTCAAAGTGCATGGCTCTGCGTCCTTTAAGGGCCCTCGTTTGTGTTTATTATTACTGGTGTAGGCCCTAGTTATTTATTGTAACGTTTACGGCCCGATACATCAACAACACACAATATTGACCGCTAACGTAAAGGTTACGGAGGCGCTGATGATTCACTAAACCCAACACATCTTCGTGGCGACGTTGGTGGCCCAGTATTGGACCCCAGTGAGCGGTGTGTTGTCAGGCCCTGGTGGAAACCTTACCAGTAGCCGTCTATTGACCTCATCCTCCTCTGTTGACCTCCTTGCCTGGCTACCTTGCATCGCTTTATTGGAACTCTTAACACTTCCATGATTTGACTTTTACCATTAATATCTATGCTTTGCACTGGCTGTTTTCCTCCTGATTCTTTACTGGCTGCATAGCTGTCTACTCGCGTCCCATAAGTACCATAGATACACATGGACCACTGGTGTGCTAATAGGTTACTGCTGACTTAGCTACATTGCTAACGCTGATCCCTCACTCTAAAGCCTCACATACTTTTAATAATAAAATATGCTTAATAGCTTGATTGATACCAAGCCAATAATGATACCAAAAATCATGTTACGTCTGATATAGAGTGCATGTTTATTAATTAGCTTACTTGAACATGCATGCCAGGGATTTATTTGTATTAGTGTGTTTCATGTGCATCTATGGTATACCTGTTTAACAACCGATACAAAGACTAATCTTCTTTCCTACATATCGTTTATTTGGTGCAGTTTCACAAAATGGGAATACCTTGGATTTAACAGTCACCTTTTTCTCAACCGCCGACTGTAATTTAAACACAACACTGGGAATGGCGTATTGGCTCACTGGGAGGAACCTTTATTTAATTATCCCTCTCCTAATTAATGCCGTTACCCTGTTCCCTTCTCTCAACACTGCTTCTTTCTCTTAATTGTTATGTATCCCCTGTTACTTTACTTCAGCGTGTCTGTCACCTATTTAATACTGTTATGAATCCCTGTTACTTTACTTTAGCGTGCCTCTCTCTTATTTAATACTGTTATGAATCCCTGTTACTTTGTTTCAACGTGTCTCTATCCCATTTAATACTGTTATGTGGCCCCCTGCTTGTTTCTGGCTGATCTTCCAGTGTGATTCTCTCTAAAAGGCCTACATGTCCTGAATGACCTGTTCATGCTGATATCTGTTTGCTTGTACTTTATTATGCTGTTGTGTTAAAGGAGCTTTAAACACCCACCATGTCACGTTTTGACGGCAGCCAACGCTTTGTTTTCTCAAAGTGATTTGATGAACTAAAATAACACCCCAAACACATAATCAGAACATCTGTGTATCAAATATTTTGAACCAAAGCGATGGCTGTGGTGAAATATTTGCATGATGCAGGTTTAAACCTATTTCAAACGATTGGATATTTTAAACTAACTCCACTGGAATCTGTTAAAGGAGAATCAAGAAATGAAGATAATGTAATTTTATGTATCTACAACCTTCTCCACATATTGAACAGAAACATTTTGATTATTTTTGCCCGAAGTTACAGTTTTGCAATGAAATGGATTCTACTAATGCGCTAAATGTCTGTTTCCTCTCTTTCCCTCCCTCTCTGCCCACTATTGCCGATGCTGCCATCTTGAACCCCAAAGGTAAACCATGTCACTTTCTCTCTCTCATCACGCATATGCTATTGTGATAGCGGTTTTCCTCAAAGACAGATGTCAACAACAATTTCAGTTGATTGATATAACAATGACCTTTGCTGCTCCTTCAATGTCAAAAATGTCTCCCGCTTTTTTGGGGATGCCACACGCAATGTTGCAATTCGCTGATTGGGATATTGTGTCTCTGCTGAATTTTGAAAATGGACATGAAACATTCAAAGCATCAAGTGTTTTGTGTAACAAGTCACGTCATTCATGTGGACGTGCAGACCTTCAATGGTATAGACACAACGAAGGGGACTCGTTGTGTTCCACTAGCCTTGATGCTAGTGGATGCTACTAATCAGGGTTTTCCTTACAGACAACTTAACGAAGAATCTGAAATGTATCTGCCGAAGTACAAATATGCAAGAAATCCATCTTGGTGCACGGGTCAGCATTTGTTCAGGGATACAAATCTCCAATAAAAGGGCTAAAAAGACAGATAAATACACAAAATCAACATCAATACAGTTTGTGCAGTAGAACTTGCAATGTAACATGCTTTATTAGAGCGCAAGTACAGAACATCTGTTTTCTATTTCATTGGTGTTGTTGAGTGTCCTCTGCCTGGTGATGAGGACTGCCCCGTTCTCGGGCCGTCTCCTTCACTGGTCGCCCTTGTTCAGCCGGTACTGAGTACTGGGTTCTTCTGTGTGGAAGGAGAGGGCCGAGGATTGTGATTCAAATGGCGTCTTCAAAGGACGGTGGCGTGGTTCTGCTCTGTGTCCTGCGTCCTCCCCCCGGGGGGCTCGTTTGTCTTCAATGAATGGGATCTGAATGAAAGAATGCTGCAATGTGCTTCTCTTTCCTGTGAGTCGGGTGAAGCTAGCTTTCCCTCACTTGCTCTCTCACCGATGGGAGAGGGATAGGAGAGAGATTAGTAGAAAGCATACATTACATAAGAAGAGTGTATACATTATATATATGTGTGAGTGGACAGTACATATCACTCTAGTTCTAGACCGCTCTCTCTCTCTCTCTCTCTCTCTCTCTCTCTCTCTCTCTCTCTCTCTCTCTCTCTCTCTCCGCTCTCTCTCTCTCTCTCTCTCTCCTCTCTCTCTCTCTCTCTCTCTCTCTCTCTCTCCCCCTCTCTCTCTCTCGTTGAGATGTAATATTGATGCTGGAGTTCTTTAACAGCCTTACATAAGACACAGAGGGAAGAGCAGGGCTTTTTATAGGGCCCTGTCCTTCACCACCTCTGCACCATCATCTCCACCCATGCGCCACCCGGGAGGTCAGAGGTCATGGAGAACCCTGCACTGCTGCTGATGATGCACAGTCTCCATTCAGCAGGGAGAGAAAAAGTTGGGGAGAGAGAGACAGAGAGGGAATTAGAAGTTGAGTGATCTTAATATATTGCGATGGATAGAGTGAGACAGACGGACAGACAGACGGACAGACAAACAGACAGACAGACAGACAGACACACAGACAGACACACAGACAGACAGACACACAGACAGACACACAGACACACAGACACACAGACCGACAAGCAGGTCGGTCTTTCAGTACATCCATCTAGCGATGGTTAGATTTACAAGGCACAAAATATATAGACAGCTAAGCATTGCATTAAATCTGTGGCCTGGTTTCACTATTACTTTTTAATCATTGCTACAGTATGCAGAGGAATTGTATGTAGGTCTGTCTGGAGGAGATGGATAGAAGCCATGTTCATTGACGCCATCTAGCGGCAGAATTGTATAAAAGAAATGCAAGCTGTGAGACAACACGCACATATGACAATGCAGTTCCTAAACTTTTTTTTTCCGTGAAAAACTTAATGTCTGTGATCTTTATATCTAGAATTTCAGAATGTCAGTTCACCTAGACGTTTGACATTTAGAGAAAATTAAAAAAATTGTAGCTACAAAAAGAATGTGAGGTATCCAAACATCCCGCTGAACAACACACAAATGTTGTTACTCTCTCCTTCCGAATGAATGTCCTATTAAAAATGAAGAGCCAGGAGTTTATTATTTATTCAACAGCACTTCAAATGGATCGCTCCCATAGGAATGCTTAATAACTTATGGTGCTGTGGTCGTTTTTACTCGGACACCAACAAACAATGGGCCGTGCTCTCCCCTGAAGCAACCAGCCCACCCCCAAACTCAGGGCTGTTCATTTAGGCAACATGCCAACGGAGGGAGTTCTACTGGACATCACCACGGCTGTCATTCGGTTCTGGGTAAGAGGCCGAAGCCGTAGATCATCACAGCCGTTCCGCAAGCGTCACTGATTAGGTAATAGCAATAAGCAGATTATTATTTGTATGTTTATGTAATCATTTATCCCCCCAACATCCCCAACATCCCCCCACGAATAGTTCCTTAACTGGATTTGGACGGGACTGCTGCTAAACCACACATTACCATTTTCCTGCACACTAGCTTTCCTCTTTGTGTGATCCTAAGCGGGCCAGCTACTTTGTATCGTGTACATTTATCTGTGTGTTCAGTCTTAGGTGGCATGTGTGACTGAGGTGAGTCAACCGCTCGCTGTTAATGTAGGCTAATTAAGGGTTGTTAGAAACACCTGTGAAGCAGAGTGATGCATGTTAAAAGCCCCAGTGCTAACTGTTACATTGTCTGTACAGGACACTGATGTCATCCTAAACTTTGTTGTCTTGGTGCCACAGCAATGATCAGGCTGTCATATGAGAGGAATGGGCGATGATGGGATGGCTCCTACCAGTTCCATTAGTGTATATTCCCCTTTATGATCATGTATGTGTTTTTTCCTTGGTGTCTCCCACACATACTTTTTTAGTATGGCTTTCGAGGCCTTCATCGCAAATGCAGTGTGTCCATCTGACCACAAGGTGGCTCTGCAGGGCAGTTTCTCCACGTGCCAATACAGTGCACAGCAGACCAGTGAAACTGATCCTCCATGCCTGCCTCGCAGGGCTGTGGCTCTGTGTGCCAATACAGAGCACGCCAGACTGATCCTCCATTTTGGCTCTGCATTGCAGCTTATCACCGCATGAACTCTATACCTTTACTAAGAATGCAGTTTAAACCTAAGCCAGCTGCTTGGGTTTGTATTGGTTTGCATGCATGTGAGTGTGTGTGTGTGTTTAGGGTCTCTTTAGCCATTAATATAGCTATATAATGCAATGTATCACAAGATATTTTGTTATGTTCGCAAACTCCAGATTAACTTACAAATAGTGTGTTGTATCTTGTGTGAATACATGTTATCTGACGGTAAGCAGTGGTTGTCTCCTCAGAGCACTGGTTAGACTTGTTGCTGTGACATCACACTGTCACAGAGATGCCTCCGGTCCTCGGTTTGAATATAGTCTGCACTCTCTCTCTCTCTCTCTCTCTCTCTCTCTCTCTCTCTCTCTCTCTCTCTCTCTCTCTCTCTCTCTCTCTCTCTCTCTCTCTCTCTCTCTCTCTCTCTCTCTCTCTCTCTCTCTCTGTGTCTCTGTTCCTGACCTACCTTTGACGGCCTGCTCCCTCTATCCGTCTATCTCTATCTCGAGTTATTTTTTCATCTCTCCATCACTTCTTGGTGTCTCATCACACTTGCCCTCTTCTCTCTCTCTCTCTCTCTCTCTCTCCTCTCTCTCTCTCTCTCTCTCTCTGGTCAGGTCTATATATAACTTCCTCTCTCATCTATCTCTCTCTCTCTCTCTCTCTCTCTGGTCAGGTCTATATATAACTTCCTCTTTACATCTATCTATCTGTCTTCTGTCTACTAACCCATACTCTCCCTCAAACACCCACCATTCCAATCCCTCTCTCCCTGATCTCTTTTCAAGTTTTATTTTCCCCCTGAGCCCGTCTACCTTGCTCTCTCTATTTATCTCACTCTGTTGCTGCTTTCTGTGCTCATTTGTCTGTGTCTCTTGTTCTCTTTAGATATTCCTTCTTCTCTCATCCATCCCTACCCCCCTCTCTTCCAGTCTCTTCCAGTCTCTCTCTCTCTCTCTCTCTCTCTC
>OLKM01001027.1:126123-131123 GCA_900291075.1 Melanogrammus aeglefinus | reverse complement strand
TCTTCGGGGCCGTGGGGCGCGCCGCGGCCCGGCACGGGCCCCGGGGCGCTGAAGACGGAGGGGGCGGGGCTAGGAGGAGGAGCCGGCGGTGAGGGAGGGTGTCTTGGTGGGAGGTCGGGGGTGGGGTTGGGGGTGGGCGGTGCAGGGCTGTCGCTGGGGAGCGCGGGACAAAGCCCCAGCAGCCCTCTCTCGTTCTCCTCCTCGTCTCCGTTCTCGCCGTCCCCCTCCGGGCCCTCCCCTGACACCTGGCCCGGGAAACCCCTCCTGCCTTCCCAGCCCGACGGCAGCGAGCCGGGCCTCCTCCTCGCCGCCGGTCCGCAGAAGCCTCTGCCGGCCGTCCAGTCTCTGGGCCCCCTGAACCAGGAACCCACCACTGAACGCCCGTCCCTGGGATCGCCGGGCTTCCAGAACACCGACGGGACGCCGGCCGGACTGGGGGGCCCCGTCCGGACGGAGCCGGCGGGCCGCGAGGCCGAGGGCCCGTCCGCTCCGGGGAGGTGCCGGTCCGGCACGGAGGCCCCGCCCCGGGAGCTCCCCCAGCGCAGCACGGTGCGGCGCGCCATGTCCGACTGCTCCCACCTCGCCGTCCCCAGCATGGTGGCCGAGTCCTACCCGTCGCCCGGCAACGCCAGCGGCTCGCCGGGGTCCCCGGGGTCAGCGGCCACCAGGCCCCACCCCCCCCACGCGGCGGTGCGCCGCTCGTTCACCGTCTCTGATGAGCGTGCGGCCGGCGGCGTCTCCATGGCGATGGCGAGCATGATGCCGTTCCAGCTGACGGCGGGGCCCACCGCCATGCCCTCGTCCCCGCCCCCCCGGAGGCACGACGGCAGCTGCGAGACCAGCGTGCTACTTCCTGTCCCGCCCTCTGTCGTACCGCCTGTCAACGGTTTCCATAGCAATTGGCCCAACATGGCGGGTAGGTGTTGAAACTGGCCCCCAGCGGGGCCCTCATTGGACGAGGCGTTAGAGGTCTAGTGGGCGTGGAGAGAGCGATGGAGATAGGTGCAAACGTTGAGCTCCAGGAGACTTTTCAATTACGCTACAGCGCAATTTGATGTCACGCAATACAAACGATGGCGCTTCCAAATGTGCCAACCGCACAATGTTCAATTCAAATGTAGCAGCATAGAGGCATGGAGGGGATGAATGCGTTGTAGGAGTGTGACTGTGCACGGAGGCGACATTTGAGGTGTAGAGATGGTGGAGGTCTTGGGTTCTACCGAGCGAGGGGTTCAGTGTTGAGGGTTTAGATCACTGGGGTGCTGTATCGACCCTCTATTCACGCTCCACAGGAAACCTTGCTGTGACCTTTGTAGGCCGCTAGAGTAGCATTAGGTCAGTTGATTAGGAATACATCAGACTGTCTGTCTATCTGTCTATCTGTCTATCTATCTATCTATCTATCTATCTATCTATCTATCTATCTATCTATCTATCTATCTATCTATCTATCTATCTATCTATCTATCTATCTATCTATCTATCTATCTATCTATCTATCTATCTATCTATCTATCTATCTATCTATCTATCTATCTATCTATCTATCTATCTATCTATCTATCTATCTATCTATCTATCTATCTATCTATCTATCTATCTATCTATCTATCTATCTATCTATCTATCTATCTATCTATCTATCTATCTATCTATCTATCTATCTATCTATCTATCTATCTATCTATCTGTCTATCTCTGATCTGTATCGCAGGATCCTGCTCTCTATCCACCTCTATCTATCTATCTATCTATACAGTATCTGACTCTATATTTATCTATATATATATCAGTCTCTGTATCCACCTCTCTCTCCCCATCTGTCTTGCTGTGTTTCACACTCTCTGGTTGTGAGGGAGAACAGAAACATTGATCAGAGAGTGGCTGTTTTCAAATATAGACCTGCTATTTCTGGCACGCTGTCTGTGTCGGTGTGTGTGTGTGGAGTGTGTGTGTGTGTGTGTGTTTGTGTGTGCTTTTCGTGTGTATGAGATTGCCTGTATGTGTGCACACGTGTGTGCATTTGCCTGTGCGTATATGAGTGGGCACATGTGTGTTTTTTGCAGTGACGTGAACCTGTTTTTAAATTCCAATCTGCCCACATGCAGCTAAACGAATACAATAAAAAACTATCAATTTTATATGGACAGGAAATATACTGGTTATCCTAACTGGAATAAATTGAGGTTAAGATCTCCCCACCTATTTCTCTCTCTCTCTCTATCTCTCTGTCTCTCTCTCTCTCTGTCTCTCTGTCTCTCTCTCTCTCTCTCTGCTCTCTCTCGCTCTCGCTCTATCTCTCTCTCTTCTCTCTCTCTCTCTCTCTCTCTCTCGCTCTCTCTCTCTCTCTCTCTCTCTCTCTCTCTCTCTCTCTCTCTCTCTCTCGCTCTCTCTCGCTCTCTATCTCTCTATCTCTCTATCTCTACCCAGTCCCCATAGAGTCATGTAATTCAGTTATGAGCTTGTCCATTGCAAGGTCAACTGAATGGTTCTGATAGGTCAATATCGACCCCTCCACCTATCGATCCGTCTGCAGTGTTTGTCATGAGGAAACACGCTAGGAAGCCACAGATGGAGGTGTCCTTGGTTAATATAGTGTGGGCACTGTATTAGTTGCAGTCCAGAGGCGTGTGTACAGATATCATGCATGAGAAAGGGAAGAAACATTGTCTGTGTGTGTATGCGTGTGGTTGTGTGTGTGTGTATGTGTGGGGGGGGGGGGGGTGGCATTGTGTTGCAGTGTGCTTCTGCAGACACAGTGTCTAAAGCTGGTACAGTCCCACATGCATGCGTGAGTGTGCGTACATGCATGTTTGTGTGTGTTTGCTTGTGGTGTGTGCGCACATGCATTTGTGAGTGTGCGTACATGTGCGCAAGCATGTGAGCATGTGTGTCTGTGTCCCGTGTGCGTGTCTGTGTCTGCGTGTGTGCGCAGATACATGTGTGAGTGTACGTACATGCATGTGTAAGCATGTGTGTGTGTGTGTGTGTGTGTGTGTGTGTGTGTGTGTGTGTGTGTGTGTGTGTGTGTGTGTGTGTGTGTGTGTGTGTGTGTGGAATGCGTGCGTGCATGAGGCTATGTGCTTGTGAGTCTGCGTTCATCCGTGTGTGTGTGTGTGTGTGTGCGTGTGTGTGTGTGTGTGTGTGTGTGTGTGTGTGTGTGTGTGTGTGTGTGTGTGTGTGTGTGTGTGGAGTGCGTGCATGAGGCTATGTGCTTTTGAGTCTGCGTTCATCCGTGTGTGTGTGGGTGTGTGTGTGCGTGTGTGCGTGTGTGTGTGTGGGTGTGTGTGTGTGTGTGTGTGTGTGTGTGTGTGTGTGTGTGTGTGTGTGTGTGTGTGTGTGTGTGTGTGTGTGTGTGTGTGTGTGTGTGTGTGTGTGTGTGTGTGTGTGTGTGTGTGTGTGTGTGTGTGTGTGTGAGAGAGCCACTAGTTCTCGTCTGGATGACTCATGCTTCTGCTGATAGTGGCTGGAGGAATTCTTGATATGAGCACCAGCATGACAGATCAACACATCTGCCTGGCTTGGGCTGCAGCCATACATGTTCTATCAATATATTACCAGGTCCAGTAGCCTGTACTAATATTATATAAGTCAATATATCACCAGTAGTCTGTACTATCAAGTATATAGGTCATACATGTACTCTCAATATATTAGCAGTAGTTTGTACTAGTATTATGTAATTCATACATGTAATATCAATATATTAGCAGTAGTCTGTACTAATAGTAAATAAGTCATACATGTTATTTTAATATACTACCACTACCAGTAGTACCATAATAATCACCACGATAATCACATAATGTGCCTTTTATTTTTATAATAGTAATAGAAATAAAAGCGATAATGCTATGTAGTTCATTTAATAATGGCTTATATTTGTGCCTATGTATATGTATCCCATCGTATTTATATTTTTATTAAATACAGATTTGATCTGGTCCTTTCGTCCCATCTGTTTTATATAATGATATATTCAATATTCTCTCTCTATGTTTGGTTCTACTTTGGGATGCATATACCTTCACACAACATCCGACCCCTGATGACACAGTGACGTGGGTGCTGCTGTTGTGTCCTGTGTGGGGGCACAGAGGAAGCGTAGTCAATGTAACCAAGGGCACAGGGGCCACACAGGGGCCATCCAGGGGCCTATCAGTCCCTGAGCCACCTGTGGGAGGTCTAACATCCTCACAACCCCTATGTACGCAGCGCACACAATTAGCACCAGCCACCACCAGCCAAACCCCAGTGAGACACACAAGTGAGTGGGGGATTCCCATCACTCACCGGCCCAAAAAAAAATGGTAGTCTATTGAGTGGTTGGTGTTGTTTCGTATCCTACGTCAGAGTGTGCTCCCCCTCGTCATTACACAAAGCTGGGCCGGTAGAGTGTCCATGGTCCTGGTCTCAACAGGTGCCGCTCGCCGTCAACAGAGAGCAGCACCAGAGAGGCACCCTGGTCTGGAGCTCTGTTCTGCAGTCTTAGGCCCAATCCCATTTCTACCCCTTACCCCTTCCCCTTACCCCTTACCCTTACCCCTTCCCCTTACCCCTTCCCCTTACCCCTTCCCCTTACCCCTTCAAAACAAGGGGGAGGGTTAAGGGGAAGGGGTAAGGGGTAGAAATGGGATTGGGCCTTAATGTTGGAGCTGCCGGGATGTCCCCATTTGGGGAGGTGAGGTGCGTCTTTTGGGGGCTGGAGGGAGATGTTCTTCTTGTGTATTCGTCCCTACCTGGAGAGGGCTTTCTGCGAGTCTCGGCTTACAAATGTTGAGGCGTTCTTCAGTTGTTGAGTTGTACAGTGGTTCCATGTGGGCTTATCAGGAAGCAAAGTGACTTTCTGGTCCCATTTGAACATTCCCTAGCCTTTTTGACCCTTTGCACCCTGCATGTACGTAGTCACACATCCATTGGTGAACCGGTAGGTGAGAGCAGTAGTGGTTAAGGTCGTGGGTTCGACCCCCAATGTCTGCATGCAGTGCTACCTTTAAGCA
>OLKM01001027.1:0-119017 GCA_900291075.1 Melanogrammus aeglefinus | reverse complement strand
CACACACACACACATGACATCACACCACACTCCCTGTCTCACACACACACACTCTCACAGCACACACACACACACACACACACACACACACACACACACACACACACACACACACACACACACACACACACACACACACTGACCCACACACAGTGAGTCTGCACAATTATTCGTTTTGCTGCAACCTTCTCTCCATCTAAGGTCAACCGCCCCCCGGTTAATGGCCAGTGACCCCCCCCCCCACCCCCCCCATAGTGTGGACGTGGGACACCCTGAAATGGCAGGGCAGACAGCCAGCATGTGTTAGCGATCCAAAGTGACACCTAACCTTTCTCTCTATGGGGGGGATGCCGGACTGTGAGCGACGGAATGTCATGGGACGTGGGACACCCTGAAATGGCAGGGCAGACAGCCAGCATGTGTTAGCGATCCAAAGTGACACCTAACCTTTTCTCTCATGGGGGGGCGATGTCAAGGACTGTGAGGCGTGTGACAGAGAGGTTCACAGCCAGGTAGCTGAGCACCTTGTCTGGCCACGCCAAGATACCACGGCAGAACAGAGATGACCGGGGCCCAATGCAGATGTGGAAATATTTGACTGTTTCTCTGATTGACATTGACTTTCAGTTATTGTGTGTGTGTGCGTGTCTGTGTGTGTATATGCATGTACTTGCATCTGTATGTGTGTGTGTGTGTAGGTGGGTCTGTCGGTGGGTGTGTGCATGTGTATGCGTGTGGCTGTGGGCATGGTGCACTTGTTGTTAAGTTCTGTTATGTTTGTGTTGGTAATGATATAAATGGTAAATTATCCATTGATAATATAATATTTAACAACTTAACTACACGTCATCATTCTGTCATTACACATTTCTCAGCATCAATTTTGAAGATACAAGACGTATTCAATATCAACTACGTATGAAAATGTATTTTGAGAAGCTAAATTTGAACATCACACTCCATCTTCATAACCTGTGATGGCTGCTACTGTCGCCGCTGCATCTAATGTCTGTCAAGGTGAAAGTAGTATAATGCATAACCTCGCAGTCCTCTGACCTAGTCTGGTTCATACTGTAAACTCCATGATGGGCCTCTGTGTTATGAGTCGCAGTTATCCACATGCAATCTATTATTTTTTGTCTTGTTTTGATTGATCCTGCTGATAACTAGGATATCCATCCCTTCTTGGGAGTAGTCCTGCTGTGTCTGTGACGGTTATATCTGTCCTTCGCTACGATTGATGTCACCATCCCTTCTTTTGATTGTTCCTTAAGTTCTCTAAATGATCTTTAATTCTCTTTTGAATGGTTCTGTTGATATACATCCCTAATTCTGATTGGCTTCGCAGTTGATAAACACCACTGTTGCTCCTATTGAGCCATCACCTCCCTATAACCCCAACCCCATCTAGCGTGGTGGTGTGTAATCGGTTGGGGGTTGTATTGACCAGCTTGGATGGCGCTTCTTCTCCCCAGGTCACCCAGAACAGCAAGACCTCTGACTCCTCCACCCCAGCAGCCAAGCCCAGAGTGAGTCCCCACCCGCCACATCCATACACTTGCAAACATTTATCCTTGCACCCAGCAAACCTCCAACTCCAACCGCTTTGTTTCAACATCCACCAATAGCAGTATCAACCCAGCTTACACTGATTACATTACATTACTTGGGGATATTAAGCAATCCACCTAGACTACACCTGCTAATGACAATACCCCGGTTAGCAATATCCCCAGCAATTACCCATTCATTGCTTTTAACACGGCTAGCCTACGCCCATTGTGTAGGGGGTGCATTACCTTACGCCATCTAGAAATCCACATAGCATACTTGCATAATTTTAAGTACATTAATAAAGCACTTCTGATTGCATGCTCCCAGTAATTACATTTCTATATGCCACTTAACAAGCCATTCAGCAAACGCTCAATGATTACATTACATTCTGCTGTATGTAATGTAGCAACAACACTGCCCAGAACTACAAGAACAACACTTATGGTGCGTTTTAGTATTCTCTGCGAACCGACTCGGATCTCGGATCTGACGCCACGCTCACACTTCAAGCGTTTTATTGTGTTTCGCTCGGTCGTGTTGGAGTAAAACATGGACGCCACCCGGAAAGCTATTGGCAGAGTACCAGGCGCTACAAAATAGGTAGGCTATAGGCCATAGGCAGAGATACGGACGCAGTAAGGTATTGCAGTAATATGAGTGATCGAAATTGCCATTTGAACCACCAAAGCGGTCCAAGCACTATGAAAACCGTTCATGCTTCAAGTCACACCGGGCGCAGCCATCTTGAATTCTGTCTTGGTATTTTGCTCGGTCACCACTGAGTTCAACCGAGATGGCGAGTTCGCCGTCCGAGGAAAAGGGGCGTGTTCGTGGGTGTCGCTAGGCAACGCCCCCAGACCTCCGAGACGGATGGGTGATAAAACGCAGCATTGCTCCCCTTACTCACTCACCTCGCCTTACCAACACTTCAAAGACCATGATGCACCTGGCCACCCGGGACCTGACAACAGACTTGTTTCCATTGCATCTCCCTCACATGACAGTACAAAGCACAGCCACAGTACACGTCACAGCACACGTCTGCATCCTCAACACCGTCACCCTCGTGATGTGTCCAGTCAGACCCGTCCAGAACGGCCCCCGTGCCCTCATTGTGTAGATATTGGTTTGACAGGTAAAAGCATGCCAGCCATGATTCAAAACAGACTTCACATCAGGCTAGGTTCGATGGAAGGAAAATACATAAACAACAGCAATCGAAAATCAAACAGATCTCAATTCAATTCGCAAACCATTGTTGCCGCTATATGTGTGCAAGCTTTACTTGAGTGCTCTTGTGTGTGTGTGTGTGTGTGTGTGTGTAATTGAGTGCAGGAGTGTGTGTGTGCGTGTGGCTGTGTGCGTTGTCATGCAACAAGTCGGGTGACTCATCCCTTGAGTCTGTAGCACTTGCGTCACCACCTGCGCGTTTCATCCTGGAGACGTGGTGAACGCGGCAGCAGAGAGAGAGCGAACACGCTTTTCTGTGTTCGCTGCGGGTTGTCCAGCAGGGAGGCGGCGGCCCCCTGACCAATCACACGCACGCAAAGGAACAGCACTCACAGGCTCACAATGTCAGCGGGTTCTCCGATCAGACTGGGTTCTGTGCGGAAACCCCATCTACTCAAGGACATGCCCTTCACAGAACTTCAAGGTCACCCTGTCCTCCCTCCAGGCAGACAAAGGGGCCGGTAGAGGTGTTTGTTTAGTGGTTTGGTTTATGCACATGGTCCTTTTGAGGTAGTGAGCGAGTGCGCCAGGACAGAGGGGAGAAAAGAGGGCTTCTGGAATTGTTTCATTGGAGGTATGCCCCCCCCCCCCCCCCCCCAACACCCCCACCTGTCCTCCGGCGCGGGTCCATTGTACACGTTGCTATGGATTCGGCACGTCGACTATATCCGATTGGCTCTACCCCAGCCTTGCTGTGTGCAGTACCCTGTCTCACCACTAGGTCTCTCTGTCTTCCAGCCCCGGCCCCTCTTTCTGTCCTCTCATCTTTGTTCATGGAAGAGATGTGTTGTTATTAAATTGGTTTCATCTCGAGTGTCATTACAATATTTTAAAGTTATCTATCTATAATGTACTGCTTTTGTCTACGTCTATGCTTAGCATTTTTCTTATGGGCTTACTGAACTAAAGTAATTTCCTCACAGTGCTCGTAAAGCTCCATAGCTTAAGTATTTCTGTTTTATTTCCTTCTAATCTTGCCTCTCGATGGCCCTAGGCCAAATTAAATGCTTCTGCTACTATATTTAACCAATGGATATTAAAAAAGCTGCATATACAGACTTAATCTGAATAAATCCTGAATAATACGTCATAACCTCATGATGGAATCTAGTGGTAGGCTAAGAGGGGTTTCTGAGATGAACGCCATTCAACCCATTAGTTCTAGTTGGAATTTAATGACAAGATCTCTTCCATACGTGCTACTGTTTTCCTATTAACGTAACCTGGCTGACCTGCTCTTTTCACTGCACTGTTTTGTTTTTCTTTCTTTCTTTCTTTCTTTCTTCCTTTCCGTCTGTCTGCTTGTCTCGTGGCCATGTCTGTCTGCCTCTTACACCTGCTTGCTCTGTTCTGTCTGTGTGTCTGTCGTGTCGGCACGTCTGTCTGTCTGTCTGTAGGTTCAGATAGTGCACAAAAAGCTGGACTTCAGTCACATCACGTCTCGCTGTGGCTCCAAGGACAATATCAAACATGTCCCAGGGGGGGGCAACGTAAGTAGAGGCAGAGCTGGAGGCAGACTCTGGCAAATTCCCATAGACTCCCTCAGCCGGAATTACCTTTAGCTCTGATCGCCCCGCTGCCCGGGTTGCATTTATTCACTGACAGTGAAGGGCATGTCTATTTTTATCATTAGCTCATTATTAGCACACTCTGACATGAGTATGCATACCTGACAAGTTGGCCTGAGGGTCGAATTTGCATTTTTTAATAAAGACTTTGCATAAACGTGCTTTGGTCAGAAATCAACTTAGAATCCTTTGTGAAGCCGTGGTTTTTCTAAGGCTTAAATTAAAGTCAAGGAAGTCAATGGGGTTTGCACAGCCCTTAATGAGAGTCTCAAAGGGCTTCACACGCCCAAGTTATGTGATGTTCTTAGCCCTCTAAAGGGCCAAAACACTTGTTCACCCTTGAGAGGGAACACAGAAGAAGGATTCTTGATCCCAGAGAAGGTTAGGAGTGCAAGGCATCTATGCAGAAACTGAGGACATTTTCAACCCGCTCTGAGTTAGGACGTGAAGGTGGAGAACTAGGTCAACATTAGACCATTGCATCTCAGCCCCACCTCAAGTGCCATCACCCAGAAACAACCCTATCATGCACACATTAAAAAGACCCTGTGCTAAGCCAAACTAAATTAAAACACTTCCAGTTGATCCCATCCATTGCGGTGCTGGTTCCTCCTTCGCCCTTTCTTGTAGCTTGCCGAGCTAACATGACGCGATCGCTAACATGATGTCATGCCCCACATGATATGATCGCCGGCCCGACGCCAGCATTAACATTTGCGTCGGCTAACATACGATTCGTAACAAAATGCGAGCCAAACAGGATTTAATGTGGTTCCTGAAACCATGATACAATGAGTGTGGGACGTCCTTGTGAACGAGTGAACTATATCTATTGTGTGTGTGTGTGTGTGTGTGTGTGTGTGTGTGTGTGTGTGTGTGTGTGTGTGTGTGTGTGTGTGTGTGTGTGTGTGTGTGTGTGTGTGTGTGTGTGTGTGTGTGTGTGTGTGTGTGTGTGTGTGTGTGTGTGTGTGTGTGTGTGTGTGTGTGACTCTCTCTCTCTCTCTCTCTCTCTCTCTCTCTCTCTCTCTCTCTCTCTCTCTCTCTCTCTCTCTCTCTCTCTCTCTCTCTCTCTCTCTCTCTCTCTCTCTCTCTCTCTCTCTCTCTCTCTCTCTCTCTGTGTATTCTGCTTAGGTGCAGATTCTGAACAGGAAGGTTGACCTGAGCAAGGTGACTTCCAAATGTGGCTCCAAGGACAACATCAAACATAAGCCAGGTCAGCCATGCCCTTCTCTCCTCACCTCGGGAGGAGAGGGGAGACGGGAAGATAGGAAAAGATGAGAGGATGCCATCATCTTTTCTCTCTTCTCCCATCTCCTCTTCTCTCTTCCCCTCTGTTCTCCTCTCCCCTTCTGTTGAGATATACTTTATCATCTGGACTCATCCATTCTCAATTCCTATTTTCAAATGCAGGCGGTGGCGACGTGAAGATTGAGTCTCATAAAATGAGTATCAAGGCGAAGTCCAAGATCGGCTCCCTGGACAATGTGGGACAGGACCCGCCGAGCAGTGGCGCCACCAACGGACACAAGGTGAGCGCTGCAGCAGGTCCATTCAGTGCTGTTAGGATATCGACTGTACTGGTAGTCTGCCATGTGCTAAGTCCAAACGCTTTGTCCGATTTCTGCCACTAAGTATAGAAGTAGTACCCATCCTTCTCCCTGTATTTGGCTCATATTTGATATGAAATGATAATTTACGTTACGTACGGTATTTTATATAAATTGTATATATATACATACACATATATTTATTTATGTTATTTGATTGATATGCCTGTCTGTTAGCTAACATGCTTCCCTGTGCAGGAGAAAGCTGAGAACAAAGCATCCACACCCCCAAGCACAGCCCCGACGACAGGACCAGGAAGTGTTGCCAAGGCCGGGGCGACCCCGGGAAGCGTTGCCAAGGAGAACGGGGTGAAGGAGCCCATGCCCAGCACACCTTTTGGGGGTGACGGACTGAATCAGCCCCTTAGCATGAACAAACAAATGACTGAGACAAGTAAGATAGCACACACAGGCATGTACAGGTACACACACAGACATATATTGTAAACATCAATAATGTATTGTTGAAGAGTGTTACGTGAAAAATAAGTTTGATTTATTTCCCCTTTTTTATCTTTCTTGCTTCTTTCCTTCAGTCCAATTACCCCCTAACGCTAACTCCCTCCTGTTTATTTTCTACTGTTTCCTTCTTAAGATTGAGTCTCAATGGTGGTTAACCTTTTGGCGGGAAAACGGCACTTGCCCTCCTGCCTACAGACAACCAACCAACCAACCACGGTCCTTCATCCCGCCCACTGCAGCACCGAACCGACCAATCGCCTCATAGTGATTCTCTGGGGGGGTCCACCTGCCAGCTTCTGCTAAAACCCCTCCCACCGTTTGACCTTGTGGTGACCTTTGATTGACCTTTCACTCTCCTCTGCAGTAGGGACGAAACACATCCTGTTTATCTGTGTTTCCCTGTTTCTGGTACCAGTGTCTTCTACTCACTTAAACAACTAACCAGTAGGTTTAAACAAAACACCCTCTAAATATCTTCCACAGTACCCCTTTAACTCCTGACTTGTGTGCATGTTCACACTGTCCACGGGGGAGTTATTTCACATACGTCTACTAGACTAGATAGGCCTACAGTAAATCCATATATAACCAGTCCTTATTCTTCTCACTGTACTACATGCAAACATTTTCTCAGTCACCTTTTAGTCACAGTTTTTGAGCTTCTGAACTTTGACCCCAGTTCCACTGCTGCTCAGGTGCAGATATACAAGTTCCCTAAAGCTATATATTACACTTTATTTACCATTTCCTCAGTCACAAGTATTCACTCTCTTAGACTAGTACACCAAATCTTTCTCCCCTTTGTCTCCATGGACAAATCATAGTACTTTGCCTCAACACGCTAAAGGCTAGCTAGGTAATTAGCGACTGAGTTAGCTAAGTGGCTAACCCATTAAGGCCAAGAATCGAACGAGTCGCTTTGAATCTGCACATTCCAGTAGCCAGGACAACCAGTGTTGACGTCATAGCTTATCTCTACTGACACTCTCATAGGCCTACTTGCATACCACTTCTGCAACAAACTAGCGTAGTGTAGCTGTGGTGCTGTGTACTGCTCCGCCTGTATTTGGTTCTGTGCATTGTGGTTTGTGCTAACAGCCAGTTAGAGACGAGACTCTGAGGAAAGATCTTAAACTGCTTGGTCAATTCTGAACAACGCCTCAATGGTCTGTTTGTTTCAATGAGCCTTGGCCATAGGTTTAAAATGCTTTGAGAGGTAAGATGCACATCATCGCTGTGTATCCTTTGGGTTAAGAAGATAAGATGAGATGGAACTGTGTTGGTCCCAGACAGCAAATTCAGGTGCCATGGCAGCAAGAATAGGCACTAAAATAATAATTCTGAGACACAACTCTCACCTAAAAACAATATTTATTAATGTATTTATTTTCAGCGTGTATTCCACTATCCACTTTTGTTCCTGGCGATAGACATGAGGACAGACAAACAGACAGACAGGCAGCTGCCATTGATGCATCATAGTGGCTGAGTGAGGCACTTCCTGGTGAGCGAGGCACAAAAAATGGAGCACAGAACTCTACTAGATATGTTGTGTGCTTTAGATTCCTGTTTGTAAAGCAAGTGGCTGTTTTCTTCATACATGTAGGCCTCTTTAACAAACAGGGATATAGAAACAGTGAACAAACAGACACGCACATATGCATGGGGACATCAAACTCATATACAAACACAATGTGCACAGAGAGATCCGCACACATACACAGAAGCCAGACTACGTTATAGTTCTATAGTCAGAATAACAGCTACATTGTCTCGGCTGAATACTTGCTAACGAGTTGTGTTGTTGTGGCGTCCCCTCTAATATATAATCAACATCACAGGTCGTCATGACAACGACCTCTTCGCGCCTGTTACCTAAAAGGCTACAGCTCTGGGCGGCAATACACCCTTTTTAACCTGGCAGTGCATACACACGTGCATGCACACACACACACACACACACACACACACACACACACACACACACACACACACACACACACACACACACACACACACACACACACACACACACACACACACACAGTGACAGGAAAAACAAATCAAATCAAATTTGTGAGGACTGAGTTGGCTTAAAGAAAGCATTAAGGCAATAACCATATGTTCCCAGAGAGCCGTAACATTTCATACTTAGTTGTCCATGTTATTACAATGAAGCTTCACTCATTCATCACGTGTCAAGTCATGTGTAGTTAGCTGCTAGCATAGCGCTAGCTGCTAACCTGCTTAAGGTGTACAATTCTTGTGCTGTATGCAATGGCTGAAATTAGACACTGACACATCAAATTTGTAGCAATTATGTTAATTTGCCTCTGGGCTATATATATATATATATATATTTCGTTATCAAAAGTGATACGTATAGTGATATGTACCGTGCATATTTATAGCACAGGCTATACACTACAGTGGTGGGTTGTCTGTCTTTTTGTTTAATGTCTCTGGATGTTTAAAGTTATCTTTAAATGTGATACTAAAAGATTGACTGGGTGTGACCATGGAAAATACACCATCACCAAATTTAGAAAACAATTTTGTCTTGAAAAATAAAGATCCATGTTAAGAAAGAGAGAAAGGATTTACATATTTTAAAACACAATTGATTGAAATTACGATTGGCTCCATATAATAACAACATTATTTTCTCTTTTCATTTGAACAATTTCTGTTTTTCTCTGTACATTGCACAAAAAACTAGTTTCACCTATGTTCCCTAGCCTAAGCTTTAGTAAGTCAACACTGTGATATAATTTTGTAGATAAAATCCCATATTTTAGTATTTATTTAAAATGACATAGTACCAGCAACCCCTGAAAATTCTGTCACTCGATTCTATGCATTATGCTTTAAAGACCGATAGTAGCAGTTGGTTTGGTTTAGTCAGATGTGATTGTGGCCTCTTGCCGAAGTAGTTTCAGATGTGTGAAGTGTTGTTGCTGGGTGCAGCCCTTAGAGGGCGCTGATTAGCCTCTGGAACACTGATAGTCTGGCTTTGGGGAAACAAACCGTGCAACTACCACGATTACTCAGAACCACAGCAGGAAAAAACGATGCTCTTCTTAGAAGCCTGCTTTTTGGTGGCCACAGCATAAAGTGACATTTATTTCTGGAACCATCAATACTATTCAAATAAGAAAATATATATTAGCAATGTACAGTACCCCATTTTAAACTCAAATGCCCCTATCTTATGTGATATTGATCTAGACAGGATGTTGTTCCTTTTCGATGGACCAAGCTGCTTCCCTGTAATTCACTATGTTGATGTCTGCTACGTGGTGTGAGCGTGGGCAGTCAGGAGCTAAACAGTCTTAATTATTCAGTTTAGATGTAGCACTGATAATCAACGAGCAAGATATCAAATTAAATACATTAAAGACTAGACGCGTACAAGCACCTTACGAGAATAATTTGTAAGGCGTTGTTCCTGCTAAACAAATATTAATGGATTGCTGAAAACTACATATATAGCTAATTGGTGTGACTCTTGTGAAAACAATAATGTGAATCTTCTTCTAGAAGTACAATTGGAGTAAAGGCACTTTGAATGGTCCTTAGAGCTATCTGTGTACATAGACCCAGATACGATAGAAACAGCTGTGGTACTCTCGTGTCCGGGAGCTCTTTGTTGTACTCTCACCTACAGCTAAATGGAAGGATTTGTCTGTGTATTTTGAAGGATACATTAGGTTTCCTTGTCCTCGCGTTGGTCACTGGTCAGGTTAGTGGATGCTCATTGGTTAGTGCTTGTGGGTGTCGTGCCAGCGGTGTCGTGCCATTGGTCGTTAGCAGTCTGACGCCTAGCTTTCCACCGTGCTCCTCCATACTCGTCTGTTCAAGTAACAGAGCAGCTCTGGGTCCACTAGCTATTACCTTAAAAGTTGGATAGCCAAATAGTTATTTTTCACAAAACATCTAGTTAGTGAAGTTCCAGTTTGTATAGCAGGGTCTTATTTACTTAAGGTTAAAGTTCAACCAAGTTGGAATTGTGTATATAAAGGGAGGGTTAAAATATAGATTAGGGACTAGGGAAGGAAAGGGATTATTTTTATGATTTATGAGTTCCCCTGCTCTGTTACTTGGACAAATAGGACCCCAATGTCCTTTCACTCTGACCCTTAGCGCTTTATAAACGCCCTAATGCGTTGTCCCTCTTCCCCTGTATATAGACACTACCTTGTTTTTACCACTACAGAAGTAACACAAATATTAATAATAATAATAATAATAATAATAATAATGATAATAATAATGATAATAATAATAATAAAAATAATATAATAACTTAAAAAACAACTGAAAAAAATCACAAAAACTTCTGTGGATCTTGACAGGGTGTTTGTAGGTGTTGACGAAGGAGCGTATCGTCATGGTAACTATAAGTAGAAAAATGATTTAAGGAAAAAAATGTAAGGAAGAGAAAAACTGTTGCTTTTCTTTTTGTTTTCCGAGTCTGCCTTTTTTCCCCTGACAAGAAAAAGGGCTGCTCGAGTTTGAAGAATGTTAAAATAAATCATTAATTGTATTGTATTAAAAGATGCAAGATGAGATGAAATACATGTTTGAGGATGTCTGTGTTCTTCACAGTGAAGTGTCGGTTAATTGCTGGATCCCAGTGAGACAGTTGGGGAGAGAACACTGTGTGTCGGAATACCTGCCTGGACAGAATCAAAGTCAAATATGTAACTGACAAAATCAAATTATTTCTTCACATTGAATCAAGTTACTCCATCTTAAAAACGATTTCATCAAATTAGATGATGACTCAAAATTTTCAACAATATATCACTAGTGGAAAAATGGATTAAAATGTAATTTTGGACATCTGTTCCCAGGCTACTGACACACATTGCCTTGCCCTGATTCCCATCTACTGCCACCATCCCTGTAAACACGAACGTCTACAAGTGCATATTCTTCTGGCCTTCGGTAGAGAATAGACTGCTTCTTTAAAAGATCCCAGACATATCTGCCAACACCAGTAGCGTTACGGAAGGAAGCCAATTGAGTCAGAAGTTGTGTGAAAAGTGAAAAGTAGACCAATTATTTACATTAAAAAGTACAATAAATGCACACATTCTCGATCAAAACTACCCGTTCCCAGCGGCTCTCCGCGGGACATGAGTGTGGATCCCCAGGGAGACCGGGATTGTTGGTTGATGTTCCCTGGAACACCATAAGGTCGATCGTACTCTCTGGGCATCCATCCCAATACTTAGAAAAAGCGTTTTTCTTACTTGTCCTCCTCACTAAATTAAACTCAAATTACGCTTACGTGAGCAAATTAAAAAAAAGGTATGTTCGGCCTTTCAAGATGAAGTTTGAACAGCAAAAGGGACGTTGAAGGGAAATGTAATGTAATGTAGCATCATGAGTCTAAATTATTAGAGCTGTATTTTTTATTTAGCTAAACACTACTTGTTTCGTTGCTCACTCATTGACTTATCTGATACCACAGGTTTAATCTTTATTGTAAGTCGGCACGGGCAGCAGTTGGAAATATAATGCAAAAATGAAAGAGGAGACAAGGAAAGGCAACTATACTTTTCAGTATTGTGAAACGTGCCGTATTGTATTATTCTTTCGGGCCCCATCATGGCAGGAGCATGCAGAGGAACGACTCAACAAAATGGAGCCTGTGTCTCCGAACGAGACAGAGCTCGACCTCTCGTCCCCTCCCCCGCCTTCCTCCCCCCTTCAATCTGAGATGTAATGAATATTTTGTATGAAAGAGATGTTCAATGTGATTAACTGTTTAGTGGTGTGAATATTAATCATGAAATAAAAACAATTAAAATGACGTGTGTTTGGTGCTCTTTGCATTGCACACAATTTGTTGAGTATGTGCTTTTGCTTTAGGTCGTTACATTCTCCTCTTAAACACACAGTAAGTAAAATATGGAACAATTGTGTCGGGCAGAGCCAACGTGATTGACAAGCCATGGTACAGTTGAAATTATATACAATCAAAAGTCAGTGTACATTGATGTGGAAATTGAATCAGACGAAAATAATATAAATTTGTCTCTCACCACAAATTTGACATATTTTGTAGTAAAGAGTGCCCCGTTAGGCATTGCATTATTTGCATGTTTTAATGAGTTAAAACACAGACATTGGAAGATACATGGACAAAACCCCAGACCTGTCCAGGCAGGTGTGGGGTTTGACAAAAAAAAGGTTTTCCAACACACAGAGGACAATGAGCTTGTGGATATAGTGTTCCCTACTGGCATCGCATTGTATCCTTCAGCACAAAGATAACCCTGTGAAATTCCTGCTGGCTGCCTTCTTAGAGATGGTTATTCACTGGCAGGCTTGGAGGGGTAGGATAACTTGTGACGCAGGACTTTACTCTTTACATGAAGAGAGGCAGCAACAGGTGTTGAGGAAAGACATTTCATGACGTTTACAATGACAGCGACGATGACACCAGGCACAATCTACCAGCGCTTTTACTAGCACTAATCCTACATTATTTATTATATTGTATAAAATATTTAAAGTTTTCCTTGACATTTTAACTGTGTTCTAAGATGTTTTGGGTCTGACTATGGTTTCACAAATGTACCGCCTGGGATGAATAAAGTCTGTCTAATCTTAACCTTGGAGATCTAGCTTTGTTAAGTGAAAGTTGCATGAAAAGATGATTTACAGTTAAGAATATCTATTTATTTATACCAATCTATTTGACCATGATCAAAGGGGTGGAAAGCTGTGCAGGCCTAGCCAACGTTTGAGGCCTAGTAGTATAAGTTTTTGCTTCAACTACCTTCACCACAATGTCAAGGATGTCACTAGTTAGTTTCCATAGATAAAGGGAAATCAACAGAAACAGTTAAAGAATTAGTTATAGATGTTTGTTGTTGCCATGGCAGCCCAGCTGCAGACCTGCTGAAATGTCTGTCTGGTCTAAAGGTGGGCCGTGTTTGGGCCTTGAACATAAAGATGTGCAGTGTCGCTATGCTATGACAGAAGACAATGTGCCCAACCACATACTCTGATTCTAAACTGAATCACTTTGCACCCTCACAGGAATCTAAATCAGGCCCTTGTGCTACAGTACCGGTCAGCCTTTGGTCAAAGGTCCAATTCCCAGCTGTCCACAGGCTCTTGTGCTCGTTTACGAAGAGAAGGTGTGAGGAACCTTGACTCCTCAAGTTTGACACCAGAGAGCTAACTTTCACTTCAGACCATTAGAGCTGCTATTGTTAGCTCCCCTGTTCTTTAGCACAGGGTCACTTGAGGTGGTGTGTAGCGAGTGAGCCAGCCTCCTCCGTGTGTACTTTGGTTGTCTTTCATGCAATCTTCATTAGTCCTCATTCAGGCTGGGAAGCAGTGCCTGACTCTATCATCCTATATCCCTCCTGTCTAGTGGCTTGAGATAGCAGTTCATCTGGTACATCTCTGTTACAGAATACAGGGTCACCGTTTTTAAGGTATGGTTGTATGTATGTTTTTTATAGATTGAAATTATGGTTTTCCTGATGTATTTTTTAGTCTTTAGGTCAAACTAAACAATTAATGATATCTGTAAGGTACATAAAGGACAGCGAGAGTTCATTATGCATTCATACATATATTTAAACTGTACAGCAAACATTACAAGAAAAATTATGCGAGTACCTAAATAATTAAGGCGTCTTCAGGTTTTAAGCTTCTTAAAGGCCTGTTTCCCCAAAGTAGTACTGTTGCTTTCATTAGATAGGCTGCATTTAATCAGATCCACTAATCAATACATTAACTTACTTGTATTCACTTTGTTCAGGTAATGTTTGTATTAAGCTATGATGAATTAATTCGGTGGTTAAAATTAAGAAAATAACCAGCTGCAGGCCTACCCTAAAACTGTTTAATAGGCATGTTGTTTTAATGGCAATTGAGACTATTTTCTCAATTATTTTGTATTTGTTTACATAAAGCTGGCATGAAGTGATAATACACATTTAAAACCACATTAACGCCAGTGGCTCTCTCGTCAACCCGAGAGGTAACTCCAAATCCTGTGAGAAAAGAATGAAAGTAATCAGCTTGTTGCTGATTGGTTATAATGACTTTGATGCTGAATGGTTAAAATCGTCACCTTGACGCAGATTGTTTATTTTTACCTTGATGCTGATTGGATGCTTTTTTCCCGCCGTTGGCCCCTCTCTACTAAATCAAATTCAAAGGATACCGCCGTATTGCTAGGACACTGACGGGCACTCGGGCAGGCAGACGGTCATCCCGGAATGGTCAACGGTAAACTATCCAAATATGAAAGTAACATTTGGTTATTAGTAAGTAGCAGTAACGTTTATTCTTCAGTGTGTATGCTACTTTAGCTTTAAGTGAAATATATTCTCTTGAATGCCTTAATATCGGGCAGAAAGAAAATAAAATGCATGTTATTTACGTAACAGGCTAATATGAGGCTTGCTATTTAAAGAAACAAGAGTGCTGTAGTCCATATGGTTACTTGATAGAATAAGCTGAAATGTTGTGACTATGGAGAAACGACGACCATGAAAATTTGAGTGAAATCATTTTTATTTCCCATATCACTGTAGCCAACACACATGAGCCTAAAATAGTTACGCTAGCTGTTTTTCTGCTTTTACAAAATACTATAAACGAAATCCTGATTATTATACTTTCATTCATTTAAATTGTAATCGTTTGGTGAGCACAATTATTCAATAAGTGCAGATGAAGAACATACTGTTTTTTTAGTCTAGTGACTCAAGTCAATGGTTTTAGACCATCTGCTATGTAAATCAGTGTCTTTGTAATTATCCATTAAAACTGCAGGTTAATCACATTGCCATGTATACAGTTGTAACCCTTGGTTATTGTACAGAGTAAGAAAGCACAGAGACACATAAAAGTCCAAAGCAAATGTCCTTTATAGTACGCCAACTAAATGTACTACATGCGTTAGGAGACATCTTTATTAAGGGTGCCTCAAGAAGTAGAATTATGTCACAAAAGCTCACTTTTATTTTTATTTGGCCTTTCTGAAAAGTAATACAGCTTAGGCCTATACATCAGAATGCATCTGGTTTCTTGTGTATAAGCTAAGTGTCACTTACCCTTATTCCTGTTAGTGTCTGCTTGTGGAGTTGAATAGTAGAGTCCATAGCTCGCAGGTCATCTCCCTCTTAAGGTTGCTGCTGGTCAAACAAATATGGGGATGAACTTCTTGGAAAGAGGTTGTGCAGTTGTTAGTGCAGTATATCAAACATGGGGAGGGCCTTTTCCCACCGGCAACATGATATGTTTCCAATATCCAGTCATAAAAATGAATGATTTGATTTGCAATAAAAAAAAGAAGCAACCGCCATGCAACTCTAAAAATATGTTCCTTTGAACACATATTACGTGCAATAATGGATTATGTAAATTGTGTTATTTATAAAATGAATTTACTTGTTGAGACTAGCTGAAAATATCCAACCATTGGTTTATGTTGTGAAAAGGGTAAGTGACATTGAACGTTTTCTTTTCAACTTTTCTTTATTTCAAGTGACAATTCCAAGTAACGTATCGAAAGGCCAAACCTGGAAGTGGACACACACAGAATCTAATAATTATTACAAACCAAAGGCAACCAAACCCAAACCCTTACATATAAATTATGATACAATGTGTAACCAAAGAGCATTTTATGGAGTTCGAAATGTTGGTTTGTGAGCATCGTATGAGGATAATAGAAGGTTCCAGCAGTCGTCGTCTAATGGCCTTTTAAGGACAGTCGGATTACTTTCAGTGATCACCCATACTTTTCTAATGGCTTCCGTCTGCACCCTTTGTCTCGTCCTGTCATCATGCTATTGTTTCCTTCCCCTTTGGCCTTGCCGACAAAGATAACCCTGTGAAATTCTTGCCTTGTTTTTTTGTCTGTCTGGCATATGTGATAGATAAGAGGCAACAGGTGCAATACTCGTCTGGGGATTTTTTTTTATGTGGTCCGTTTTATCTGCCAAGGAATGCTTTTTTCCGTTATTAACGCTTCATGTGACTGGAAGAACATGGCCCGTCGCATGACTGGCAGGTCTTCATTCAACATCGGGTCATCATTTACCACAAGCTTCTGAGACAGGTCTAGCCATGATGAAATTTTTTTTAAAAGGATTGTATTATTCGTCAGGGCATCTATTTTAGTGTTCTGTTGTGCTTTGTTTGGTTGCTGTGCACAGACCTGGATGACCTTCCTTTACTTTTTCCTTCCAACTAACTAGTGACTAAAGCTAACCTACCACACCATAAACTAGTCACAAAACGAAGTAGAAAAAAATGATCAAAAGAAGAATTATTCTCACAGGTATCAAAAATCTCCATGAAATCATTGCCATCATTAAAAGTGCAACATGATGAACATTTCCTTGGTGCTTCGAGAACATGCCCAGAGAGCCTCCCCACCAACACGACGCGCAAGGAGCTTCAATTTAGTCGATTAGCTTTCAAATTTGATCGTTCCACACTGTCAATGCCTCCCTGTAGACCCCATAGTCTGGCGTTCCGTCGTCGTTCGTTCCTCTCACAAACTCGCCAGATGCTCGACCAATCTGTTGGCAGTTGGCGTCTCCGTTCGATAGAAGCGACAGGTGGTGTCACCGCCTGGGGATGCTGTGGCTGTATTCTAAAACCCATAGGTGTCCTAGGTGCTACTGTCAATGTCAGTAGGGTTGATTCAGAGAACAGCTTGTGCTTGGCAGTTCATTATAATTATGGGATGTTGCTCCCAAAATCCAGCATCAGTACGACAATGCTCCTGTTGCTTGGCAAGATTATTTTGTATTTCCATGGTTAATGCTTGAATTTATATCCAATCTTTTAACTTCAAACTATGCAATATGTGTGTGCTCTTCCTCAGCATGCATCCAAGATAACAAGACCAAAAAGAGCTTACAGTGCCCAGAAAGATCTGTGCTTATGTTCCCATTGTTTCCAAGGGTTGATGGCACCAAGTAGGCAGACATTCTAACGACTGTTTAAATTACAAACACACATTTTCAACTTTCGGTGGGTCAATTTTAAAGACATGCAATTTAACTTTAGCTTAGTAAAACCTGTGTTTTAAACTTGTTTGATATGATGTATCTTGTTACTGCCTAAACACAATTTATGAATCTATCAGGAACCCCATCCCTTGTAAATGATGAAATCATTTAGGAAAAACCTGCTTGCACCTGACAGGCCAGTACAGGCCACAGGGGCTTATCCTACGTCACTGCAATGGGATGGCAGCATTCAGTTTGTCACCGCTAGATGCCATTAAATCCTGCGGCACCATTAATATAATCGTGTATACATTTTTATCAAAACATTATACATTTTGCAGAACTTTAGGAAGTTTATTTATATATAGGAGGATTTTATTTCAAGTACCCTCCAACACCCTCTGGGATGACTATTTCTGACTATTTCCCCCTTCTTAAGTCTTATTTAGTTTCATTTCTACATATCGCATTTTTTTCTGCTTTTAAAACAACAATTCTTCTCATTCAAGGTAACATTGCTTCGATGTTGAGTAGACATACTCACAGTGTCATTATGGCGTATTACCAGAGGGTGGCAGGCATGATCCACTAGTGTTGTCACAACTCTGCAATGTGACTAGCATCATGCCCGAAGCTAGGTCTTCCACACAGATGGAGTAAACTGTTTTATATTCTCAGTCTCTGTTTTCCCCTCTATTGAGATTAAACAACTGCATCATCTGCTACACTTTCTACACTTTCCTATTAATGATCAATCAATTAAGGAGAACGTAGTGAGGATAGAGGTTATGATTGAGTTCAGCTGTATGAAATAACGACTGAGCACATTATTATATTTGAATGCACTTTCGCTTTATTCTACAGAAACACATTTGGGACCAGGGGAACCCTCATCAGGTCCAAAGGATCCATGGTGGACCGCCGGTAGAATCACTCCTCATCCAGCCCCCTCTGGTGGTAAGAGAGCAGAGAGAGTAGATTCGGAGCGAGAGAGTGTGAAAGGAATTTAAGGTAAATTAATGTGGAGGTATTCTAATTAACAATGACAACTTCACTTTACTGCGATGCATGTTGCAGGCTTGAGTCAACTCATCGCTTCAATTATATATGCAAATAGCGTTTAACTAATAAGCACTAACGATTGTATTTATTATTCAGAATACCGATACGAATAAGATACTGTGTGTGGATTTACAGGGACAATCGTAACTGTATCAGCTTAAAATGTCAATCCTAAAATAAAGGCCACTGAAATCAAATTCCACAACAAACATTCAATTACTCTGAAGTCCAGATACATTTCAGCTAGGAAGTATTAAAAGCTGCTGGTGTCTCTTGTTTGTCAAACAATATCTAAATTCACTCCATAATTAACCATTAAAACACATAACCGATTTTTTATTATAAATAAAAACATTTTAAATCGGCAGCCGTGATTTGTTTCCGGTTTCCTGATACACCTTTAAGAGGTCGCCCACAAGTCCCGTAAACAATTGAGATATTATAGAACGTAAACAGTGACTGTGACAGTAGCTTTAATGAATGCAGCCTTAATTATTTAAATGATCATCGTCTTTATGTCTGCCACTGACCTTGGGGCCCCCGTCGCGGCCCTTGGCCCTCAGCTTGTTGACCTGGGACTCAGCGATGTCCGCTCTCTCCTCAGCCTCGTCCAGCTCATGCTGCAGCTTACGGAACTTGCCCAGGTGGCAGTTGGCCTGTTCCTCCTGTTTCCACAGGGTTGTAATAGAAGCAAAGCCAACCCGGTTCATTACAAACCCTTCTAGACATGTTAATAGCTTGAACCTTCGCTGTAGCAGTCTAGATCGAGCTATGGCCTGCGATCATTGAATATTGGATTCACTTTTGAATAGCAGTATTCCACAGAACATTACATATTCTATTACACATATATCAAAAATAATAATAGCAGGCACCCAAGAGGGTCTGGCACACATTCTACCTGCTACATACTAAACGTTGTAGATAGTGGAGCTGAAAGTTTCACACTTACAGCCTCCTCAGATGTTCTCTTGTAGGCTTTGACCTTCAGCTGCAGCTTGTCTACAAGATCTTGGAGACGAGTGACGTTCTTGCGATCCTCATCAGTCTGAAAAATGTTGAGAAATGTATATGAATACATATACTTGTGTGCTCTACTCAAATACTGTACTTCAACAAATAGGGTCACTCCACTTGATATTGAGTAAATAAAGAGGAAACTCTCCCTGGACATTTGTATTATAATGGAGTTTCACTTGTTAGAAGTATGTTTCCATTAGCGCTTGTAAAATAAATGAATAAAGCACCTGATATGTCAGCTCTTTGATTCGTCTCTCATATTTGCGGATTCCCTTCACTGCTTCTCCGCTCTTCTTTTGCTCAGACTCCACCTCGGTCTCCAGCTCCCGTACCTGAGAATACCAACAATTAAAATTAAAGCATCCATTACAAATACATTCATAGATTAGGTATCGCTGTCTAACTACAGCAAATAAACCCATAGCAGCCTACTTCAAATATGCCTACTGCTTATCTTTAAAGTATACTGGAAAGGTTAAACACGGTGTGAATCCTTTCCAGACTACTTAAGAGCAGCAGTGACTACCTGCATGTTTTTTTGGTGTTGGAAGAAACCAGCACCTGCATATCATGCAACTTCCACATAGAAAGTTCCCAGGGGAGATGAAATGCAGGATTTGTGTGTGTGTGTGTGTGTGTGTGTGTGTGTGTGTGTGTGTGTGTGTGTGTGTGTGTGTGTGTGTGTGTGTGTGTGTGTGTGTGTGTGTGTGTGTGTGTGTGTGTGTGTGTGTGTGTGTGTGCGCGTGTGTGTGTGTGTGTGGCTATACAGTACTCACCCTGGCCTCCAATTTCTGGATCTGCTTCCTGCCCCCCTTCATTGCAATCTGCTCAGCCTCATCCAGGCGGTGCTGCAGGTCCTTGATGGTCTGCTCCATGTTCTTCTTCATGCGCTCCAGGTGAGAGCTGGTGTCCTGCTCCTTCTTCAGCTCCTCTGCCATCATGGCCGCATCAGTAATGGCCTTCTTGGCCTTTTCCTCAGCATTCCTGCACTCCTGCACAGCCTCCTCCACCTCAGACTGAAGCTGGGACGTATCGGCCTCCAGCTTCTTCTTCTGGTTTATCAGGCTTGTGTTCTGAAGATTCAGAAGAGATCAGAGTAAATGAGAGCTGCAGACTCTACTGTTACTGGTTATTCTCGGTCTCTAAATGAATCTGTCATTGGTGATTATCAAAATGAATGAATGTATAATTCCTGTATCTTACCTGTGAGTGCAGTAACTGCACCCTCTCACTGACATCCAGCAGCTCTTGCTCAGCAAGTTTGCGACAGCGTTCAGTTTGCTCGAGAGCGGACCTCAGCTCCTCCAGTTCAGCCTGCATCAGGTTGTTACGCCTCTCCACAATTGCCATGTTCTCCTTAAGATCCTCATTGGCCCGAAGAGACTCGTCCAGCTGGATTTGAGAATCTTTGAGGTGACCATGGACAGACTTGAGCTGCTTCTGGGCTTCAGACGCCTGCCGGTTGGCCTGGCTGAGCTGGATCTCCATCTCATTGAGGTCTCCCTCCATCTTCTTCTTCAAGCGGAGGGCCTCATTCCTGCTGCGGCACTCTGCTTCCAGAGAGCTCTGCAGGGTCTCTATGTTCCTCTGCAGGTTCCTCTTGGTCTGCTCCATCTCCTCATCCTTCTCAGCCAACTTCCTTTCGATTTCAGCCTTAACCTGATTGAACTCAAGCTGGGCTCTCAGAATCTTGCCCTCTTCATGCTCCAAGGAGGCCTAGTAAGAGTAATGCTTCTTATTACAAAACACCTATGCTGTTCATTCATTATACACAGTATTGTGTATATATCTATATCTTTTTAAGTGTTAGTGAACCCCCTTTTTCATATCAAATTTGAACACTGAGATTTAAAATGTGTTGTTTTGGGCTGAGATTTTTAGGACGGAGAGAGCGTAACCATGGGGTGATCTCCATGGTTACGGTTATAATGAGCGAGTGGCATGAAATACAAGTGTCCGAGAGGCTTAACCCTCTCTTGGACGCAGACAGCGAAATAAACCGCTGCCCAGACTGAGCTCTACGAATCCATGCACACACACCACGGTGTTACACTTTAATTGGGGCATAATCCTCTCATGGATTTATGTGATGGCGATCTAATAAGAGATATTACCACGTTAAGTACTATTTTTAAGTTAAGCGATTTTGGGTCCACTGCCTCTTTTAAAGCATGTCCTTACCTCCGCTTCCTCCAAAGCAGATTGGATCTCACTCTTCTCCTGTTCCAGCTGTTTCCTCAGTTTCTCCAGTTCATGGATGCTCTTTGATCCCTCACCAAGTTGCTCAGTAAGGTCCGAGATTTCCTCTGTTTTTCATTTCATAAACAAACAAAACAAAATGACATAGCATTAGCCTTGTGGCTTGGTTGATGCAAACCGTAACAGCAAAACTAATATTAGAATCCTACCTTGGAGGTTCTTGTTCTCTCTCTTCATGGTCTCCAGGTGATCCAGAGCTTCCTCGTAGGAGTTCTTCAGTTTGAAGAGTTCAGTGCTCAGAGACCGTGCCTCCTTCTGGGAGCTCTCCAGCTCACACTGAGACTCCTCAAACTTCTGCTTCCACTCGGATAGGACCTACATTTACAAATGCATAGTTGGGCCATTTTTATGATTGTCCTGCATTCCAAATGTGAAAGAGCCCTAATAAGATTATATAGAAAGATGAACTGAAACGGTTGCTTCAACGTTATTTGGATCATTCCTTCACAATCAGCCCGATATAATGTTTTATGATTTTCTCTGACCTTAAGACATACAGTCTTTTTAATGAAGTACTGCCTTGCCTTATCAAAGTTTCTTTGCTTTTTGTCCAGAGCGGCAGCAGCAGCATTAGACCTCTCCACATCCACCATGAGATCTTCAATCTCATTCTGCAGTCTGTGTTTGGTCTTCTCCAGGGAGGAGCATTTAGCATTGACTGCCTCCACAGCCTCCTCAGCATCCTGAAGACGCTGGGCCAGCTTCTTCCTTCAGAAACCAGACAATCAAACGGTTGATGATGCTGGATATGTTCGTGCTCCTTTGGTCAATAATCGGTAGTGCTTTGGTTTAGTGCAAAGGTTGCTCGGTCATCTAACAGACAAACTTTTTGTTCGTCTTACATTTTAAAAGCAACATAGCACAAACAAAAAGCTGATCTGCAGGATGGAATTATGTTTTTTCTTTCTGGAAATGAGAGTTTAGGTTAGCGTCGGTAGTGGCCATCTTTCTTACTTGGCCTCCTCTAGTTCCTCAGTCCTCTGGATGGCATCAGTTTCATACTTGGTTCTCCACTGAGCCACCTCAGAGTTAGCCTTGGACATGCTGCGCTGGAGCTCAGCCTTGGCCTCCTGCTCCTCCTCAAACTGCTCTCTCAGCAGGTCGCAGTCATGGCGGGAAGACTGCACTGCATGGGCTAATGCATTCTTGGCCTGAAAATGTAATCACAGGATTAGCGTAGTACAGATTAATTTGCAATTTATTCGAGGCCAGTTGTTTACACTGCCTTTAAACTAAATATAAGTGCAGGAAAGCCCTAGAATGTACCTTTGTCTCCTCTTCTAGTTGTCTCTTGAGGTCCTCAATCTGCTGAGTGTAGGACAGTTTCCCTCTTGTCAGCTGAGACACCAGGGAGTCCTTGTCCTCCATTTGCCTCGAGAGCTCACCTTGTGTTTTAGGTAGCATAATAAACATTTTGGTGTTGGTGTTCCATGGTTTAAAACAATAAGAAACCGATTGCATTGTTACGCCATTTAGCTTCAAAAAAGACCAAATTATAAAAGAACGTACCATTTTCCGTCTGCAGCTTTGCCTTTTGCATGTTGAAGTCATTGATGCAGCGTTGACCCTCTTCGTATTTAGTCTTGTATTCACTATTCTGGTCTTCCAAGGTCCGGCACATTTTCTCTAGGTTTGTCTGAAATTAAACATATCACAGTGTACTGATTAATTTAATAATTTATTATATTACCTCATTAGACCACACGATATTAAAGATACCGTTTTCATCTCATTGGACCACATGTTCTTAGTGCCAACACCAGTTCTGACTGATATCTGCTTCTACACATAGTGGTCAAAACAACACCATAAAAAGTATAATGGTTTGGAGATAATTATGACCCTATAGGGGTGGCTTCTTTACCTTTCTGCCACCAGGGTCTGTTTACCTCATATCGCTGAACAAACCACTGTGTTGAACCTCTACCACTCTTTGAGTCATACCTACCCCCCGAAACCACGATACCAAGGTATCAAGGTTACGCTTCATCAGTACCCTTAGTTAATTACGTATTAATTGGAATGTTCGTTTTATTTTGGCAAACAAAGCAAAATAAATGAACGAATCAAACCTTTGTCTTAACGATATGCTCCATGTTGGAGACCACATCGTCCAGCTCCAGTCTGAGCTCGCTCTTCTCCTTCTCCAGCTTCTGCTTGACTCTCTGCAGGTTGTCGATCTGCTCCCCAAGGTCGGCCACACTGTCAGCTTGCTTCTTCCGGAGAGTGGCCGCGGTGGCCTCGTGTTGCAGAGTGGCCTCTTCAAGGTCTCTGCGGAGCTTCAGGAACTCGGCCTCCCTCTTCTTGTTCATCTCAATCTGGGCAGATGTTGCTCCGCCAGCCTCCTCCAGCCTCTCACTGATCTCCTCCAGCTCTCTGGCCAAGTCTGCCCTCTGTTTCTCCACCTTGGCTCGGGCAGCTCGCTCTGCCTCAAGCTCCTCTTCCAGTTCTTCAATGCGGGCCTAACGAAGATGAAAACGCTCATAACATCACATTTTTTCAATTTCTTCTGCTTTTTTGTGATCTCACTTTTTTTTTAATCTTACTTACCTGAAGCTCTTTAAGTTTCTTTTGAAGCTGAATGCTAATTGCCTGCTCATCTTCAATTTTACTGTTGAGTTGGCTCACTTCAAAGTCTTTCCTTTGGTGACAGAAACAGTTGAGAGGTCAAAAACATATTTAATATTTGTTCTACATCATTCCATGTCATCTGTAGTTCATGTATGTAATTGAAATGTGTGATGTGTTTACTTTTTAAGCCGCTCCTCAAGTTGCTGCTTGTCGTTCTCAAGGTCCATTAGGCTTTCCTGAGTTAACTTCAAGTCTCCTTCCAACTTTCTCTTAGCTCTCTCAAGGTCCATACGGATTTTCTTCTCTTGTTCCAGTGAGCCTTCAAGCTGAATAAAGTATCACATGGATGAAATAATGAAGTTGTTTTAACGTTATTGAGTACTTAGCGCTGTCAAACAACAATCGTAAAACATGCAGTATCCCACTTACATCATCCACTTGCTGCTCCAGCTTGACTTTGGCCTTGGTCAGAGTGTTGACTTTGTCTTCTTCACTCTGAAGGTCATCCAGTGTTTGTTGATGAGACTCCTGTAAGGCTTTCTTCTCCTTGGTCAACTTGGTAATGATTTCATCCAGAGAAGCCATTTCCTCCACTAGGTTCTTCACCTACAAATGTGGCAATGATTTGTTAATGTTATGATGAAATTAAAATACTGCATCTATGATTCTCAGGATTGTCAAAGGATTTGTCCTACCTTGTTCTCAGTTGCATGCTTCTCTTTCTCCACCTTTGCCAGCGTTAGCTCCAGGTCATCTATATCCTTCTTCAACTCAGAACACTCATCCTCCAGCTTCCTCTTCTTAGCAGTAAGTTCAGCGTTCATCTCCTCCTCATCCTCCAGTCTCTCAGAAAGCTCCTTGGCCTTTGCTTCCATCTGAATCTTATTTTTGATAAGCCCTTCACATCTTTCCTCAGCATCTGCAAGATTATCTTGTTCCTGTAATTAAATATTGGTCTTTTTATTATTAGTTATTATCATTCATTATTATTATGACTTTAATACTGCTGTATCTATTTATTAAAATGTAAATAAAACATACAGCTTGGACACCGAGCTGCAGGTCGTTCTTCTCTTGGAGAAGAGACACCATTTTCTCCTCTAGTTCCTTCCTGCGAGCCTCTGACTTTGCGTAAGCCTCCTTCAACTTCAGGAATTCTTCCTTCATGTTGGCCATCTCTTTCTCTGCCTCTGCCGATCTCAGCAGAGGTTTGATCTTGAAGAACAGCTTCATCCAGGGCCAGTTCTTCACTCCCATGAAGGCACGGATGTTCCACTGGATTACCAGCAGTGCATCTCTGTTAGAGACCAATGCAATCGTAAATAATTCAATAATGTCATCTATGACCGAGTAATATTTTAACTACTACATCAACTGCAAATAATTATCCAACAAGGAGTTCATCATAAAGTGTGTTAATGTCTGAAGAGAAAGCATACTAATTAGATAATATATTGATATTATTAGTTCAAGGCTTGCTTCATTTCATTTGTCTGACCTTCGCTCCACAATCTTCTGGAATTCTAGCCTTGCAAGGAGTCCCCTAGCCCGAGACTGGATCCCAGATATGATCAGTGACAGACGGTCATCTCTCATCTCCTCAAGTGTCCCAAGGAGACCGGCCTTGAAGAACACCTAGAACCCATTAGAGTAGAAACAACTCAATGATCAAGCATGCAACTGGTGCTGGATCAAATCCAACCAGTTGAATGTGGCTTTGCGCAAATCTGGTTAATGAATTCTTACTTTAGTGTGTCCAAACTTGTACTGGTTGTGATCAATATCTAGACAACCAAGTAGCTTCTCAGCCCCTTTCCTGCTGTCTATAAATTGTCCGTCTGGGATTGCAGCAGGATTAAGGATGCGGTATCTGCAATATAGGTATTATATTACTCAATTGAAATTGTACAATTGTTATACATGACCAATAACCTTCTCATGGAGTTACCTCTGTTTGAAATCTGCATACAGGATCCTGTTGGGGAAGCCCTTCCTGCAGATCCTGATGCCTTCCAGCACACCATTACAGCGTAGCTGGTGCATCACCAGAGGGTTCTCCATGGCCCCAGGAATCTTGCTCTCATTGGGGATGATGCAGCGGACAAAGTGAGGGTGAGTAGACCTCAAGTTGGTCATCAGCTTGTTCAGGTTCTCCTGTTAATAGGAAAATAAGCACATTTTCAGCATAAAAAATAACAACATCAACTTTTTATACAGATTTTGAACACTGAACTTAACCATAAAACTATTCTTAATCTTAAAAGTGTGTTTTACATGATTTGTTTCTTGTCATGCAAAGGTAAATACTCTTGAATGGATTATCAAAAATAAATGATTCACACAGCCAGCAGTTGTTAATTAATCGTTGAATAACCACAACAATGTTGGATCATGATGGCCTCTTGTTTTGTTCTCTAGTTTTACTAACCCTGTGCAACGCTGACACAGTCTGGAAGGACGATCCCTTCTTTTTACTTCCACCACCTTTTCCTCCTTTTCCATCTGATGATCAAGTACAAAAAATGAGAAAATTAACATTCCCAATTAAACCAAGACAATATTGATGATGGCCTGCTCTTGTAGTCAATAAGATATTCTTCCCTTTCCAAATTTGTTTACCTGAATCTGAACCAGCGTAATTTACGAAGAGGTTGGACAACATTTTAAGATTCGACTTCTGGTAAAGTCCCACAACAGTTTCATTCAGAGGATCCTTGTTCTTCACCAGCCAGTTAAAGATGTTGTAGTCAACGGTGCCAGCGTAGTGAACCAGGGAGAAGTGGGCCTCTGGTTTCCCCTTGACAACCCTGGGCTTCTGGAAGTTGTTTGATTTTCCCAGGTGGTTGTCATACAGCTTTGCTTTGAATGTGGCATCACTGGCCTTGGGGAACATGCACTCCTCTTCAAGGATGGACATTATGCCCATGGGCTAAGGAGAGGAAAAGGTGAGTATTTTCATACATATTATACATCATATATGTATTTGGCCACTTAATCAATTGGGAACTATTGCCATATCTTACCTTTTCAATCAGATCAATACAGGCCTGCAAGTCCATACCAAAGTCAATGAAAGTCCATTCAATGCCCTCTTTCTTATACTCTTCCTGCTCCAGCACAAACATGTGGTGGTTGAAGAACTGTTGCAGTTTCTCGTTGGTAAAGTTGATGCAGAGCTGCTCGAAAGTGTTGTACTGAAACAGAAACAGAAAATGTTAATGCTTCGTTCAGCTGATGATACAGTATATTGCAAAGATGTGAAAATACTGTACACAGATCGTCTGAACTCACATCAAAGATCTCAAATCCAGCAATGTCCAGCACTCCAATGAAGTACTGGCGGGGCTGCTTGGTATCGAGGGACTGGTTGATCCTCACCACCATCCACAAAAACATCTTCTCGTACACTGACTTGGACAGCGCACCGATGGCGTAGTACACCTTGCATGGAAATACATCATTTAAATAACTCTTTCTCTACATCCAAATCAGCAAAATAATTGTACACCCTTTGAGCATTTACACACCTGCTGAACACTCTGTCCCTTGGTGACCCACTCGTTCCCGACTTTGACTCTTGGGTGACACAAACCTTTGATGAGGTCTGCAGAGTTCAGGCCCATCAGATACGCAACTTTGTCAGCATCTTCATAGGGGCAAAGATAAACAATGTTTATAGTCTTGCCTGACGGTTGCCTTCTGGACACGGTGGTCTGCCTGTCTGCTTATCGTCATTTAACAGGGCTCACCCTCACTGCCATCGGGCTCCGCCTGCTCCTCACGCTGCTTCTGCTTGAACCTCATGTTGCCATAGTGCATGATGGCACCAATCATCTTATAGATGCCATTTTTGTCTTCTTGGGTGAAGCCCAGCACATCAAAAGCATCCTAGTTGAGGAGAAAATGCATGGTATTGTCACTACAATTCAAGATCTGGGATAGAGAATGAATCTTATTCCTCACAGTAGGAAAATAATAATCTGGATTTACATCAGTCATCACTAGTTCCTCAGCATCATCGATGGAGGCTACTGTCGTCTCTCCTTGAGAAATGAAGGAGTAGTCGTAGGGGTTGTTTGTGATGAGCAGCATTTCTGAAACAGAAAAACAATGCATTATGTGGTGGTTTTGAATATAATACGGTCAAGCTAGTTCTGGCAGGGACCTCTAGATATACGTTGCGGCTGATGGCTAACGCGGCCCAGTCAAACGCACCTACACTGATAGACAGTCAACACTGATAGCCAAATTCGCCCACAAGCACCCAAGCCTCCACCGGCTTTGGTTCTGCTCTGTCAAGTATACAATGGGTTGAGATATCTGATGTACCCCATGGGGGATTGTATACTGTTTGTTTGATGTTGGTATTCTGTATCTGACATCTGTTTGTCGTGCTTTAAATCCGGCTGAAAAAAGTTGAACAATATCGCCATACTAAATTGAGTGATTCCCGACAATACTAGTATAATGCAGAATAGTGTAATGTGCGGTCTTTGATTTACCAAGCAACTCAGGTTTCTTCTGAGACAGAATCTGGTAGAAGATATGGTAATCTCTCTCAGCCTTCAGCTGGAAAGTGACACGAGACTTTTCCAATAGATCTGTGAAGAGGTATATATCTAGTCAAGCAAAGTTATTCACAAAGCATATTTACCAATATTTAAGGATTCCTAACAATTCTTCAGAAAAATTCAATAAAATCTGCTCAAAGTCTGGATCAGAATTGCAATCATTAACAAAAAAAATTGTGTGAAACAAAAAAAGCCACTTACAAGTCTCAATATCCGCAGAGGCCAGCTTTCCACTGGCAGCGAAATGGATTCTAATAAATTTGCCCTGAAAATAACAAGTTAAAACAAAATCAGGGTTGTTTAATAGTAGACAGGAACTTTATTAATCCCTCTGGAAGATTGCCTCAGGGAATAGCACCGCATTATCAAACCCATGGTACTGAAAATATATGTCATTGTAGAAAAGCACTCACAAATCTGGAAGAATTGTCGTTCCTGATGGTTTTAGCGTTACCGAAGGCCTCCAGGGCTGGGTTAGCCTGGATGATTTGATCCTCCAAGGTGCCCTGGGACAACAAGACAACACAAGTTTAAACCAGCTAGTTTTCCAAATGAGGTTAAGTTTGTCTGAATTTTTTATCTAAGCATGATGTTGAGGTTAAAATAGTCTGAAGGTTATGACAGAGCCTAAGAATGTTGAGCTAGTCATTCCAAGATGTCACCTTTTTGTCAGAGTTTCCTTCCTTCTTCCCACCGGCAGCAGCGATACTGGCAAAGTACTGAATAACACGCTTGGTGTTGACTGTTTTCCCAGCACCAGATTCTCCGCTGGTAACATAAATTGATGATGTCAAATCTTAGTCTTATTGAAATAAGCTTACTTTTTTGTTTCTGAATAACAGATACGACCAGAAAAGTCTCATTACAAAACTATTACTATTTCACCATCATTGTTAACATGCAGCCAATTGCGAGACCGATAGAAAGCCCTAACACAAAAATAAGAGGGTTTAGGCTGTTATTATAACTCAAATGAACCAGATAGCTATATAAATGGAACAGCAGGATTTGTGTATTTTTTAACCGAGAATCAATCGCATGGCAGGGGCACTTTCTTTCTTGATTTGGGGGATGATCTAGCAGGATCTGGTTCCTCCTAATTGCCTTCCCTACCTTTAATATTCAGATTTCACCACACTCAACACTGTCAGTTGTTAACATACCATCCCAAAATATCTTAGCCCAAAAAACTCACGTGATAAGAATCGATTGGTTTTCTCTGTCTGGAAAACAAAAAGTACAAAAGCGATCAGAAAACTGATTTAAAGCCAGGTCCCAGGCTATTTCATGACACTGAGGTGTAATCACCTGTCAGCATGTACTGGTAGGCGTTGTCAGAGATTGAGAAGATATGAGGAGGAGCTTCACTCCTCTTCTTTCCTCTGTACGCCTCCACCACCTCTTGGTTGTAGACCGGCAGCCACTTGTAGGGGTTGACCGTCACACAGAATAGCCCAGAGTACGTCTGAGGGAATCAGAGACGGAGGGGAGTGAGAATGCTCCCAAATTTCAACATTTAAAATAAATTGCCCATTTACCGGTAGTGTGCCATTATTATTATTGTAATTATTAGTAGTGGTATCCTGTTTCCATGTTGACAAGACTAACTCAATACAGAGATCCATTGTACGGGTAGGTCCCCAGGTAAAAGCCGAGTGAAGAGAGGACTCACATAGATCATCCACGCTGCATAACGCTCTTTGAGGTTGAACAGCACGGCGGGCTCGTGGAGGAAGGTGAACATCGCCATGTCTTCAATTTTATCAAACTTTGGCGGGTTCTGAGGGTGTACGTCACACTCCTTCACCGTCACGGTCTGGTAAACAGAAACAGCAGCTAATCAATCCATTGAAAACATTTTAACAGGTTGCAAGTTGTAGTTGCATCAAACTTGAATTTAGCTCAATTGACTTTGAGCAAAAACCTATTATGCAAAGATGGTGTTTGTTGTTGGTGTTTCTCTTATTTAATACCACACATTTCGTTTTTCCCTTGTAGATGCCATGTCATTGTTAGTTAGAGATGCCCTGGCTTGTTCCAGCAGTGCCCAGTAGAGTAGCCACACTCACCTTTCCCCTCTCGGTCTGGGCGATGACGGAGTCCCCTTCTCGGCTGCTGATGGTGGCCTTGACATACTCCTCGTCGGTGTCGGGGACAAAGCATTCCTTCTTCATGTCAAAGGCCCGCGTCTGGGCCTCCAGACGTTCTTTGTCCGACTTCCTCAGGTAGGAAGCGGCGGGCCCAAATTCTCTCATGGTAGCATCCCCCATGTTAACGCTGTTTCCGTGGAAATAGGCGCCCGGTTAGTCAGGGGTTATCTCTGTGTTCATGCGTGCATCAGAGGAGGAAAAGCAGAAAGAATATATGCTTGATGCTCGAAAGATGTGAATTCATACCTTTTGAGCCCCTACCGAAGGAGAATGGAGGTGCACTGGTCCTAAAGAAGCAAATCACAGTTGAATGTATTTCCAGTCCATATGAATATAAACGGTTAGCCTCAGTAGCAAGTCAGATAGAGAAGGTGTGTATGTCTGTGTGCTTCCATCTTACCGGTTGAAAGAATGGTGACCAATTCGAGGGGTCTGTCAGTGGGCCCTTTTTATAAATGAAGTCCCCCTCGGCCATATATGGGGGAGTGCTCCAGGTTCAGGAATGCTATTATGTCTGCATTGGGGTTGGGGGGTTATGTGTAGGGAGGGAGGGGGTTAATGATTGGTGGAAAAGCAATATAGATATCAGCGGGTCTGTCTTATCAGTAGGGAGGTGGGTGTGGGTTGGGGGCCTTAACTGTGCCATATTAGGAGATCCATGCTGTGCCGCAATGGTTCATATGTATCCTCCTCAGACAGCCCTGCCAGAGGAGGTGCTGCAAAGCCTCCATCTTTAAATAGCCAAGAGGAATCCCATCCTTTACATGTTGTCCTGTGTCGTGTAGAATGCATGTCAGAACAATTGTTGTACCTCTTAACTCAGGGCATGTACTTCAATCATAACAGCAGACCACATCATATTTAGAAGCATATAATAATAATTGTAATTATTACCATCAGACCAAATAATCATTTGTAGCATGTAATCAATCAATCATCATCAAAATATTATTTATAACTTATCATCAGTACATTAGTTTAAGTTATCAGCTGATTAAGCACTTCTAGAGACCTAGTGTATAATTCATATGTGAGAATGAATATGAGAGTGTCCTTTATTTGAGTATTCCACATACATATATATATATATATATATATATATATATATACTGTATATATGTGTGTGTGTGTGTGTGTGTGTGTGCGGAATATGTCTTAGGGTTCGGGTTAGCAAAAACTAAATAATATATACAGTATGTGTGCACATATGTGTGCATGCATGGCTAATACTAAGGGGAGAATACATGTACACCTATGGTATATTTAACCAACACAAAAGATGTATGCATGAGTGTATATTTGTGGAGATAAGGGCAGTATGTCATTCACGGTTCTCAGTTACAAAGAGGGCTTTGACGTAGCCAGTTTTGGATGGCTTTATCAGAGGATGGGCTTTTTTCCTTCCGTAGCAAAAGCTACCATCAGATACCCAGTGGGCGGGTCTAAATAAAGAACATGAGTCTGTGAGATTAACCAGGCGGCAAGTGTGGGGCAGCTCCCGCCGAGCCATACCACAGGTGACATGCGTGTCTGGAGGATGAAAGGCAGGACTGATGGCCCACAGTGGAGGACCGAGCGCAGACCCCAGCATTGGGACAATGAAATGCAAAGGTCAACATTGAAGCCCTCTCCATTATCACCGGGCTGCTATAAAGCATTCCCTTCGTCGGTCGGTGACATGGCATTGTTTCTAGGAGGACCGAAATAGAGGCGTGAGATTCCGTTAAGGCGCTCCTTATGGATTGAGGAGCGCAGCCCGCGGTGGCTGAGGCATGTTCAGGGTTTGGCCATCGGATCAACGAGAGACAGATGACAGACCCTTCAGTGTTGCCTTACATGTAAACAAACCACAACCAAGAACCGAGAAGCATGACTGGTATCTACTGTGGCCCGTGATTTTTGTTATATATTTATACATTTAAAAGACTGTTGAGTCAGCCTCTAAGCCGAACTGTTTTGACTTCACAGCGGCTAATTCTTCAGGTCTTAAGCTGGGAATTTCCTCCGCAAATAAATAAAGTTGATGATGTGTTAAAAAAAGAAAGTTACTCTGAAAGTGTGTGATCAAAGGCAAATCAAACAAGTCTTTTTTAATCAGAAATTTCTTTCAACAGATGGAATCCAATGTGGAAGAACATTACGTGCAGTCACTTCTACTAATAATCTCCGTGCCCTTCATAGGTCAAAAGATATAGAGAGGGTCAACAACTGCTGACAAGTGTAGAGATAATTTCCAATCTGACAGCGTCGCTGGCCCTATAACTTTCAACTGGCGTCACGCTGCCAAATAGGGGGGCTGACAGATTCCATGCACCGCTAATGACCTGGTGCACAGATAACACGACCTGCCACTTCCCGCATGTCAATCCTCCCACCATTACTGGAGAAGCAATGGGTCTTCATTGATTTTAAAGTTCATACACACTTAGATTTAAAAAGTCATAAGAGGGAACACGATATATGTTTACTAGGTGTCAAATCTGTGCCTAAGAAGAACTGTTTATCATACAAATATTCTTAAATGGACTTGACACGATTAAATCATGGTCAAAATTTCACCTTGTAAACACAATAATCAACAATAATTGTGATATAGGAATAACTAAATATAATAAATCATACATCATCTTCTCGCATAATACAGACCATTCTTTAGACTGAGGATTTTGACACTGCCTAGGGAGTGCCCTGGCACCTATTAAATCTGCAGTTGTTGTTGTTGGCCTGACTTCTGTATATTTGTAGCATGTTGCTAGTTTGACCTGTGGGCTACACTGACAGAAGACGCATTAACACCTCGACCAGGCACCGAGACCCCTTATTCATGTTCTTGGTCCAAGTCTATGGCTTTCTAATCGTCTGTGTCAGAGGAACCTTTTTAAATAGCTTGGTTGAAACTAATACACATAATAGCCTATTACAACCTAGGCATATAGCCTTGTTCTCCGATTGTTATTTGGACACGAAACCAATCCGCTTGTTTTAAGCCTTTTGGATGGGTAATAAGAGATCTTAAAGCGCTTCCTCAAAAGTCTGGTCCGCCTAAGGTATTATCAGTCTCTACCCTCATATAGCCCCAAGGTAAATCCCATACAATGACAGATGTATAGCACTGGCGGGCTGAGGGTGCACAGTCACTACGTAGAAACAGGTATTTATTTTTACCCATCAACAATGCTCAAATTCTACCTGGATTAACAAGTTGCAATTTGGGATATGCTCTATGTTGTGAATTCTGGATTTAAGATTTATTGCCTGGTCTGAATTTAATCCTGCATACAGTATAATTCTGATCTGTATCAGAGCCCAATCGTTAGTATTTGCATAAAATATGTGTTTTATGTATACCGTACATATTACTTTTTTCACCAAGTAATGTAAAGTTATGTTGGCCTGGTTTATAAAACAGCCCAATTATAAATAATGAATGACCAAAACCTACAGTTATAAATAGATTGTGAATGCAATGTGCTTCTACAGATTTTCTACAGACAGGTTTGTTTAAATGGTCTCTGTTGCCATTCTGAGTAGGGGAATAGTCTGAGGCAGACAGGGATTCAGCAGGGCCAGCTGCTGGTGATTACCCATGCCATTATCACAGGCCCCAGAGAAGAGCAGGCTATTGTTGATCTTGGGGCCCTGCCCCTGTGTTTTTTCAAGTGCTATTTTAAGAAATGCAATTTGTTTTCTGTGCCGCATTGTTGAAGCTATCCTCACCTCACCTTTGTGCTTCCTTTCGGAATGCTTTCCTCTATATTTACTGCTTTTCAAGGTGTTTTTATTTGCCTGGAATCTGGCCTTTGGCCTCAATACTTACCTCAGTGCCATCTTGGGCAGTGTATTTGTTAGATAATAACATCAACGGGAGCAGCAGCCAAACAATTTTGATTTAGTAAGCACAACAAGAAAACCTCAACAAATCAGCTTGCTCAGAAATACTAACTAAATGTCTTCATGTCAGTCAGCATATTATTATTTTGCCCGCTGTAATTTGAATGATTGTGATTTTGTTCTGTTGGAATCCTTTATTTTAGTTATTGAGATATAAGAAGTAGGATACAGCAGGTTTTTGCATGATGAGTTTTTATTGAACCCTATATGTGGTGAGCATTGTACTACACACAGCAGACATAGGATTGCAGGAAGTATCCAGAGCTTCACTCCTCATCAAACCCTTTCTGTGAAAGCAAAGGGAAGTGGGGAAGGAAAGACAAAAGAACATGTGTTACGTTTTGATGGGGTTTATATTAGTGAGGTTTCATGGGTTTAGATTAGTATCAGCAATAAGTACATGGGTTATACAGCATGTATGTAAACCATGAAGCATTTAAGAGACGGGGAGCCGACAGAGGGCAGCATCTACTGGAGTCACAGTGTCATGCACAGTTAAGCCTCGCTGCCAACCTTGGAGCCCACATCGCGGGTCTTGGCCCTCAGCTTGTTGACCTGTGTTTCAGCGATGTCCGCTCTCTCCTCAGCCTCGTCCAGCTCATGCTGCAGCTTTCGGAACTTGCCCAGGTGGGTGTTGGCCTGTTCCTCCTGTAGAATTCAGATGACAACAATTGCTGCCTGTGCTCATATTACTTGGATGAACAAAAGCCTGGTGTGAGTACTATTTTCTTTTATGGACTTACAGCCTCCTCAGATGTCCTCTTGTAGGCTTTGACCTTCAGCTGCAGCTTGTCTACCAGGTCTTCGAGACGAGCCACGTTCTTACGATCCTCCTCAGTCTGTTAATAGTGAGAGCAGTCATTTCAGCATCTTTGGGTTGAAATTTAAATCTGGGGATGCTGTGATAAGGATGACACTTTGGCGAGGAGGATGTAAACTCTGAGGTCCAAACCTGGTAGGTCAGCTCCTTGAGGCGACGTTCATATTTGCGAATCCCCTTGATCGCCTCACCGTTCTTCTTCTGCTCTGCTTCAACTTCATTCTCTAGTTCCTTCACCTGGAGTATGGAGAAGTGATAAAAATCCCTTGTTCTAATTGTGCTTCATTACATTTAAATCCTTGGCTCACTCACCCTGTTCTCCAGTTTCTGGATCTGCTTCTTGCCACCCTTCATAGCAATCTGCTCAGCCTCATCCAGGCGGTGCTGTAGGTCCTTAATGGTCTGCTCCATGTTCTTCTTCATGCGCTCCAGGTGAGAGCTGGTGTCCTGCTCCTTCTTCAGCTCCTCTGCCATCATGGCCGCATCAGTAATGGCCTTCTTGGCCTTTTCCTCAGCATTCCTGCACTCCTGCACAGCCTCCTCCACCTCAGACTGAAGCTGGGACGAATCGGCCTCCAGCTTCTTCTTCTGGTTTATCAGGCTAGTGTTCTGGACAACAGATGTTTAAAATCTTTTTTAGATAACACTGCCATGCAACTAAATTGCATACATCTCTGAAGGATCTACTATACCTGTGAGTGAAGCAGCTGCACCCTCTCAGTGACGTCAAGGAGCTCCTGCTCAGCAAGCTTGCGAGCTCGCTCAGTTTGTTCCACCAAGGCCCTGAGCTCCTCCAGTTCAGCCTGCATCAGGTTGTTACGCCTTTCAACCATTGCAATGTTCTCCTTCAGATCATCATTGGACCGAAGAGATTCATCCAGCTGAATCTGACAGTCCTTTAGATGGGATGAAATGTATAATTAATTTAATGTTTCCTACCAGGGCAAGAAGTAGTACAAAGTTACATTTAACACATTCAATTCACATACCTTGAGATGAGCATGGACAGACTTGAGCTGCTTCTGGGCTTCAGACGCCTGCCGGTTGGCCTGGCTGAGCTGGATCTCCATCTCATTGAGGTCTCCCTCCATCTTCTTCTTTATGCGCAGGGCCTCATTCCTGCTGCGGGTCTCTGACTCAAGAGAGCTTTGCAGGGTATCAATGTTCCTCTGCATGTTCTTCTTGCTCTGCTCCATCTCCTCATCTTTCTCCGCCATCTTGCGTTCAATCTCAGCCTTTATCTGGTTAAACTCCAGCTGGGCTCTGAGAATCTTGCCCTCCTCATGCTCAAGGGAAGCCTAGATTCAATGATATGGTATTCAATTCAGAATATTTTTTACTTTGTTGGGTCTCACACACTTTAAACTAGCATTTTTCCACCCTTGATATAATGCATTATTAATTAATGGGAACCATATTTACAGAATATTTCACCCATACCTCTGCTTCCTCAAGAGCAGCTTGAATCTCACTCTTTTCTTGATCCATCTGCTTTCGGATCTTCTCTAACTCATGAATGGTCTTTGAGCCCTCACCGAGTTGCTCAGTAAGGTCAGAAACCTCCTCTGTCAATCACATGAGAGGGAACTCTTGTTAATGTTGTTCATGATGGACTTTGCGTCAAAACAAAAGCATTCAGAGACATTACCTTGGAGGTTCTTGTTCTCTCTCTTCATGGTCTCCAGGTGATCCAGAGATTCCTCGTAGGAGTTCTTCAGTTTGAAGAGTTCAGTGCTCAGAGACCGTGCCTCCTTCTGGGAGCTCTCCAGCTCACACTGAGACTCCTCAAACTTCTGCTTCCACTCGGATAGGACCTACATTTACAAAAATAGCGGAATTCATCGTCATTTTAATCATCAATTAATATAAATATGTTCTTAGGATCAATGAGCATTTCAAAAGCAAGTTCAACGAAATTTGGCAAATGTGTTGTACTTTGTCAAAGTTTCTTTGCTTTTTGTCCAGAGCGGCAGCAGCAGCATTAGACCTCTCCACATCCACCATGAGATCTTCAATCTCATTCTGCAGTCTGTGTTTGGTCTTCTCCAGGGAGGAGCATTTAGCATTGACTGCCTCCACAGCCTCCTCAGCATCCTGAAGACGCTGGGCCAGCTTCTTCCTGTGGAAGAAATATTCAGTCTTCATTGAATGCACCGTATATTCAATATATTCCCCTCCTCTCTTCATGGCAGTGATAAGAGAAGTCATAATCGTATTGAAGACTATATTATTTGATCTTGCTTGAATAACTTATTCCTAATAATGTCATGTTTATTTGTGAAAAGTCAAATACACTTACTTGGCCTCCTCTAGTTCCTCAGTCCTCTGGATGGCATCAGTTTCATACTTGGTTCTCCACTGAGCCACCTCAGAGTTAGCCTTGGACATGCTGCGCTGGAGCTCAGCCTTGGCCTCCTGCTCCTCCTCATACTGCTCTCTCAGCAGGTCGCAGTCATGGCGGGAGGACTGAACTGCATGGGCTAATGCATTCTTGGCCTGAATACATTTGGAGAAGGATAATTAAATGAGACATCACTAAGACTAACACTAAGACTTCAGAGAAGTTGAACATTTTCCGGTTGTGTACCTTGACTTCCTCTTCCAACTGCCTTTTCAGATCTTCAAGCTGCTGGTTGTAAGAAGTCTTTCCTCTGGTCAGTTGCGAGACAAGAGATTCTTTCTCTTCCAGCTGTCTTGAAAACTCACCTTGAAATTCACAAATGAAGCTGTGTTAAATAGAAGTTATTCTAAAATCAAAATAACAGTTGATAGAATGCCATACTGACCATTTTCAGCCTGAAGTTTTCCCCTTTGAGTTACAAAGTCATTGATAGATCTTTGGTATTCCTCACACTTGATTCTGTATTCATTCATCTGATCTTCCATAGTTCTGCTACTTTTCTCCAAGTTAATCTTAGAAGACATGAAGAACACCCCAACTTCACAATATGTTCCTTTTAAATAAAATCTCTTAAAGTGTTTTTTCCATTTGCAAACCATTATTTATTTTTCTGGTAATCTTCTGCCGAGGATTCACATACCTTAGACTTCACCGTATGTTCCATGTTGGAGACCACATCGTCCAGCTCCAGTCTGAGCTCGCTCTTCTCCTTCTCCAGCTTCTGCTTGACTCGCTGCAGGTTGTCGATCTGCTCCCCAAGGTCGGCCACACTGTCAGCTTGCTTCTTCCGGAGAGTGGCCGCGGTGGCCTCGTGTTGCAGAGTGGCCTCTTCAAGGTCTCTGCGGAGCTTCAGGAACTCGGCCTCCCTCTTCTTGTTCATCTCAATCTGGGCAGATGTTGCTCCGCCAGCCTCCTCCAGCCTCTCACTGATCTCCTCCAGCTCTCTGGCCAAGTCTGCCCTCTGTTTCTCCACCTTGGCTCGGGCAGCTCGCTCTGCCTCAAGCTCCTCTTCCAGTTCTTCTACACGAGCCTAATACAAAATTATATATTGTATAATTTCATATCACGTAATAATGATCATTTTAGGTAAGATGATGGTTTGTGTTCTACCTGCAACTCCTTCAATTTTTTCTGGAGCTGAATAATTATGGATTGTTCGTCTTCAAGTTTGCTGTTGAGTTGACTGACTTCAAAGTCTTTTCTGGAAAAGGATTAATTTTATTAATAAGAATTTTGAAAAAAAATTAAAGACGAAAGAAAAAGCATTGCTTTTGTCCAATCCTACTTTTTGAGACGCTCCTCCAGCTGTTGCTTGTCATTCTCCAGGTCCATCACACACTCCTGGGTCAGCTTCAGGTCCCCCTCCAGCTTTCTCTTGGCTCTTTCAAGGTCCATTCGGACCTTCTTCTCTTGCTCAAGAGATCCCTCAAGCTATGAATGGTTGACGTAAAGTACATATTCATTTTTGCTATGAGTTTTGATAGATGGTTTCAATCACATTTTTTATGATATTTTTGAATTTGACTCTTACATCATCCACTTGCTGCTCGAGCTTGGCTTTGGCCTTGGTCAGAGTGTTGACTTTGTCTTCCTCACTCTGAAGGTCATCCAGTGTTTGCTGATGAGCCTCCTGCAAGGCTTTCTTCTCCTTGGTGAGCTTGGCAATGATTTCATCCAGACAAGCCATTTCCTCCACTAGGTTCTTCACCTACATATGTGGCCGTGATTTGTTAATGTTAAGATGAAATTACAATACTGCATCTATGGTTCTCAGGATTGTCAAATAATTTGTCCTACCTTGTTCTCAGTTGCATGCTTCTCTTTCTCCACCTTTGCCAGCGTTAGCTCCAGGTCATCTATATCCTTCTTCAACTCAGAGCACTCGTCCTCCAGTTTCCTCTTCTTAGCTGTCAGTTCAGCGTTCATCTCCTCCTCATCCTCCAGTCTCTCAGTTAGCTCCTTAGATTTGGCCTCTAATTGGATCTTGTTTTTGATCAGGCCCTCACATCGCTCTTCTGCATCACAAAGATTGTCTTGCTCCTACCGGAAAAAAAAATAGTTGTATAATTTATTTTAATACATTCTTAAATAATGAAGGGGAAAAATAACACTTTTCAAAATATCCTCACAGCTTGAACACTGAGCTGCAGGTCGTTCTTCTCTTGGAGAAGAGACACCATTTTCTCCTCTAGTTCCTTCCTGCGAGCCTCTGACTTTGCGTAAGCCTCCTTCAACTTCAGGAATTCTTCCTTCATGTTGGCCATCTCTTTCTCTGACTCTGCCGATCTCAGCAGAGGTTTGATCTTGAAGTACAGCTTCATCCAGGGCCAGTTCTTCACTCCCATGAAGGCACGGATGTTCCACTGGATTACCAGCAGTGCATCTCTGAAGAGAAAACAATGATGATAAATGTACCACCGAATACCGTCACGTTTATTAAGCTCTCATATCTAAACAAACAAGGAGCTACAGATACCTGCGCTCCACGATCTTCTGGTACTCAATGCGAGACAAGAGGCCGCGAGATCTGGCCTGAATCCCAGTGATAATCTTTGACAGACGCTCATCTCTCATTTCCTCTAGCAGACCCAGCAGACCAGCCTTAAAGAATACCTGAGAAAATCCATGTTATGGTCTTGAGATTCGAGCTCTTGCTTATTGTTATGATGATATTGAATCAAAAACATTTATGCATTATGCATTAAAATTGCCTTCTGGGAAATAGTTTCTCAGATGTTTTAGCTTCCGAGACACTAGTGTTTGTACCATAATGCACTGTACCATATTGTACTGTACCTTGGTGTGGCCAAACTTGTACTGATTATGATCAATCTCCAGAGAGCCCAATAGCTTCTCTGCTCCCTTCCTGCTGTCGATGAACTGTCCCTCAGGGATAGCAGCAGGGTTCAGGATGCGGTATCTGCACTGGCCATATTTACAATGATCAACTTCACAACTTTAAAATTAGGTTGTATCCCATTACAATGAAGATATTACCTCTGTCGGAAATCCCCATACAGGATCCTGTTGGGGAAGCCCTTCCTGCAGATCCTGATGCCTTCCAGCACACCATTACAGCGTAGCTGGTGCATCACCAGAGGGTTCTCCATGGCCCCAGGAATCTTGGTCTCATTGGGGATGATGCAGCGGACAAAATGAGGGTGAGTAGACCTCAAGTTGGTCATCAGCTTGTTCAGGTTCTCCTGTTATGTCATCAAAGGTTTGGAAGAATGTGAGTGATTCTCACTCTCGTATGTTGTAGCTAGAAACTGCTAATAGATTTAATTATCTAACAAGTAACATAAATGTCACACAATACCCTATGAAGAGCCGACACAGTTTGGAATGATGCCCCTTTCTTCTTTTTCTCCTTCTTATCCACCGTTGCTGTCAAGACAAAACATGCTCTCTCGGTATTCCACAATATATTATATACTATGTCGTATCGGGTGGTCAGTGAGTAAAGTAAGGAGTAAGTACCTGATTCGGCTCCAGCATAGCCCATAAAAATGACAGAAAGTAGCTTGAGGGCGGACTTCTGGTAAAGTCCCACAACAGTTTCATTGAGGGGATCCTTGTTCTTCACCAGCCAATTATTGATGTTGTAATCAACGACACCAGCATAGTGACCGAGGGCAAAATGGGCCTCTGGTTTCCCCTTGACAAGCCTAGGCTTCTGGAAGTTGTTGGATTTCCCCAGGTGGTTGTCATACAGCTTGGCCTTGAATGTGGCATCACTGGCCTTAGGGAACATGCACTCCTCTTCAAGGATGGACATTATGCCCATGGGCTAAGGAGAGGAAAAGGTGGGTATTTTAATACATATTATACATCATATATGTATTTGGCCACTTAATCAATTGGGAACTATTGCCATATCTTACCTTTTCAATCAGATCAATACAGGCCTGCAAGTCCATACCGAAGTCAATGAAAGTCCATTCAATGCCCTCTTTCTTGTACTCCTCTTGCTCCAGCACAAACATGTGGTGGTTGAAGAACTGTTGCAGTTTTTCATTGGTGAAGTTGATGCAGAGCTGCTCGAAGGTGTTGTACTTGAAGAAGAACAGGAGAACATGCTTAAACTCTCACTCGTGCCACTGTCGGCCAATGATCATTGCTGCTTATTCACCATTAAGCTACGATGTTATCACTCACGTCGAAGATCTCAAATCCAGCAATGTCCAACACGCCAATAAAGTACTGGCGAGGCTGCTTGGTCTCCAGCGATTGGTTTATTCTCACCACCATCCACAGGAACATCTTCTCGTACACTGCTTTAGACAGAGCTCCAACAGCGTAGCTTACCTGAGGCACAGTGAATCAATACCCACATAACTGTTAAATGTCAACGAACGATGTAGTACGTCAGTGTATGTGTGTTAAGTGATCACATATAATCCTCGATATGTTTTATCATGATGTCCAGTCAACTCACCTGATCGACTGTTTGTCCCTTGGTGACCCACTCGTTTCCTACTTTGACTCTTGGATGACAGAGAGCCTTGATGAGGTCCGCAGAGTTCAGGCCCATCAGATAGGCAACTTTGTCAGCCACTTTATGGGGGAAATATTTTGAGTGTGTTAAAGTTAAGGTCATTCAATTTTTATTTATCCTTTTGCCGGAATTGAATGGAATAAAAAAGGAATAGAAAATGTCTTCACCCTCAGAGCAGTCAGCCTCCGCCTGCTCCTCTCGCTGCTTCTGCTTGAACTTCATGTTGCCATGATGCATGATGGCCCCGGTCAGCTTGTACACAGAGTTCTTCTCCTCTTGAGTGAAGCCCAGCACATCAAAGGCGCTCTACCAAGACAGGTCAACCAGGAGTCAGACAAAAAGCAGTGATTTCCTGAATCAACAGAGATTTCTTTGAATTTTTCAAACACATCCCATGCCCAGCAGTAGATGTACTGGTTCTCAAACCCCAGAGGGGTTGAGAACCAGTTGTTGAAACTAACAATGGTTGAAAACAACAATGGGACTTACGTCTGTTGCCATCAGTTCTTCTGCATCGTCGATGGAGGCGACTTGGGTTTCCCCCTGGGAGATGAAGGCGTAGTCATATGGGTTGTTGGTGACCAGAAGCATCTCTAAAGAGCAGAGGTGGGATTCAGAAGGCAGGCATTAGGATATTTAGAATAGTAGTAGTAGTATTGTGCTACATCAATGCTAAACCTGCTACAATTGGATATTCAATTTGTTTAAGAGAACATTTGAATAAATATTTGGGCCTTTTTCTTTGGGCCTCCTTCATACTAACCAAGAAGTTCAGGCTTTTTCTGGGACAGAATCTGGTAGAAGATGTGGTAATCTCTCTCAGCCTTGAGCTGGAAGGTCACACGAGACTTCTCCAGAAGGTCTGGCAAGAATATCATTTAGAGGTAATAAGTTATGAGTAAATCCCCCCAACATCTTGAGCTGAATAGAAAATTATGATCTTACATGTTTCAATATCGGCAGAGGCTAGCTTCCCTCGAGTGTCGAAATGAATTCGGATGAATTTGCCCTAAAAGGAAATGTTTGGTTTAAGAATTCTGACATTGTAGATTGTCATATTTTTTGGGGGGACATTTACAGCTAACAATCAAATTCTGCTATACATATATGAAAAAAACATACAAATCTCGAGGAGTTGTCATTCCTGATGGTTTTAGCGTTTCCAAAGGCCTCTAGAGCTGGGTTAGCTTGGATGATTTGATCCTCCAATGTACCCTGTGACAAAGGGGAGTGTTTTAGATTAAATGAAACTGGATGAGGACAATGTCAAAACTAAATCAATACAAATAGGTAGTGACCTCCTTCTTGGTGTCCTTCTTGCCTGAAGCGGCGATGCTGGCAAAATACTGGATCACACGCTTGGTGTTGACAGTCTTTCCTGCACCGGATTCTCCACTGGAATCACAGCCAAGTAGGATTAATGTACATTAGATGGATAAAATGGTTAATCCTCATCAGACAATATTGTTTATTAATGAATCATCAATGCTACGCACGTGATCAGAATTGACTGGTTTTCTCTGTCTGGAAAAGAAGAAATATGCATATTGTTCATGGTAAAAGATCCGTACTTGGGCTTGATGTACATTTGAGAAAAACAAAGATCACAGTGCCCATTACTTACCTGCCAGCATGTACTGGTAGGCGTTGTCAGAGATGGAGAAGATATGAGGAGGAGCTTCACTCCTCTTCTTCCCTCTGTAGGCCACCACCACTTCTTGGTGGTAGACGGGCAGCGCTTTGTAGGGGTTGACCGTCACACAGAACAGCCCCGAGTACGTCTGAGGGAATAGAGGATGCTCTCAAAATGTATAAAATACACCTCTAGCTTTACATTAGGTTACATTTATTTAGCTGACGTTTTTGACACTTTATACAAGCGCACATTCAACCTCACAACATCATGCGAGTACACACAATATAGAGATATATATAAGAGATATATATAAGAGATATATATAAGAGAGGTCTCACGTAGATCATCCACGCTGCGTAACGCTCTTTGAGGTTGAACAGCACGGCGGGCTCGTGGAGGAAGGTCAGCATGGCCATGTCCTCGATCTTGTCAAACTTGGGAGGGTTCTGTTGCAGAAGATCCACCTGTTTGAGTGTGACCGTCTGGGGAGGAATGAAGACAGCATTACAAAATGTTAGCACGATTATCATTAGAAAGTCTGCAGGAACTAATGCCAAAAAGAGGGATTCTGCTGGATTGATTGAATATTTATTTAGAAATACATTTGAGGCGTATGTAGAAAAATAAGGGTTTGATCAAATCCGTTACAATAACTTTGTTACTGTGTTGCTCAATGCCATGTGCAGACCAGTGATGCTTTCACGGCATCTATATCCAGGCTCCTGCATGCAATGGCATTTACACTCACATATGAATTCCCTATTGAGCAGTAGCAGATTCTCACTTAGATTAACAAGCACTGGGCTCTGTACCAAGGGAGCATTTCAGAACCGGACAGACCTTTGTAACGGGATACACAGTGGTACCTCTTCAAAATTCTCTGTCTAGCACTAGCAGTATCTGATTTTAATTATAAATTATATGAATTAGAAGGATTTACTCCAACATGTGCTAGACCCTAACCCTAACAATTTAGCATAGGTCTACAAACCTTTTTCTTGTGTGGATATTAACAACAGGCTCTTCCAGGTATTAAAGTATAAAAAATGCATCAATCTGCTTTCCTGCACCACCCCTCCCTTTGTTCCAGATGCAAACACTTGACCCATCAGGGAAAGGGAACGACCTCTGACCTTGCCGTTCGCTGTCTCCACGGTGGCCTTGTCTCCTTCCCGGCTGATGACGGAGGCCTTGACGAACTCCTCCACCGGGTCTGGGACAAAGCACTCCTTCTTCATGTCAAACACCCGCATGGACGCCTCCATGCGGTCCTTGTCTGACTTGCGGAGGAACGATGCGGCCGCCCCGAACACGGCCATCTGCGCGTCTCCCATGGTGCCGCTGTACGCTACGACACAGAAGCTATAGGTCTTTAACCGTGTCTCTATGGGCTGTTCACTACGACACAGAGGCTATAGGTCTTTAACCCTGTCTCTATGGGCTGTTCACTACGACACAGAGGCTATAGGGAGGCTATAGGTCTTTAACCCTGTCTCTATATGCTGTTCACTACGACACAGAGGCTATAGGTCTTTAACCCTGTCTCCATAGGCTGTATGCTACTACACAGAGGCTATAGGTCTTTAACCCTGTCTCTATATGCTGTTCACTACGACACAGAGGCTATAGGTCTTTAACCCTGTCTCCATAGGCTGTATCACTACGACACAGAGGCTATAGGTCTTTAACCCTGTCTCTACATATAAGTGTGCTAAACGCTGCAGTACACCTGTTACTTGTCTTTTAAGTTAACCCTATCACTATATGCGTTAAATCATTTTGGAGATGGTCCTGCTAAGTGGTTACAGGTCTTTAATCCTATCTCTCTATGCAATATAACTCCAGCAGTTACAGATTTGAGCCCTATCTCTCACACTGAGGGATAGGATCATCTGTTGTGATCACATCGCCATAACAAGCCTTGGAGTCAGTCAGATTAGTGCAGCTGTTACTTCATTCCAATGTTTCACACATGGGTCAGGTCATGTGCTTTCATCATTTAATTACAGCTGATGGTATGAGCGATGAAATCCAAACATTGTAGGAGTAGGCTAGAATTTTTATCTTTGAAAAACAAAGTGCCTTGACTACCTTTTCACCTTGGGCCAAGAGCTGGTTGCAGTTTTCAGTTAGTGGTCACCTGCAAGGGAGGTTACTAAGTCCTGCAAGAGAGTGAGCATCAACACAATACTGTTAACTGTCAGATTCATCCTATTAAATATTCTAAGCAGCCTCAGGAAAAGCTCAGAAAAGACTACTTAATGTAGTTCTGATACCTTTCATGTACTTCAGACGAAAGGTATGATCAATTATCAGACCATCTCTTGCACAACGTGAGCTTTATAAAGAATAAGCCTAGCATCCAGGTTGAATATGCTGTCATTTTAAGCTAACAGCCTCCCCAGGATCTACCCTGCTAGCTATCCCTGACACCACGCCCCAGATATAATTTAAACAATATAGAAATATTAGGGATGTAACGTACCCTATGGGATCACACATGCACAGGATGGGACAAATTAAAATACCATGAAATACAAGAAAAGAAAAGACACCTGATTGTAGCACGTCTTTGGAGTCAGCCATATCATTAGACAATACTACGATCAGAGATAAGGGGGACTTTATTATACATATACAGTGCCAGTAAGAGTGACTATGTTAGTAGAGAACAACATAAAGGTAGAGAATGGTGAACAGTAGACCCCCAGCCCAGCGTCATTTAAATCTGCCATCTGGGAACATTAACTATTTATATACATGGTGATGATTATTACACTCAATATTATTAATATATAAAATATATAGTACCAAACCGAAAAAAGATGATGGGAACTGAGAATTTGAGTGTTAATGCAGACAAATAGCCGGGGCACAATACAAACAGACCGGGGGTAAGAAAACCATGGAGGGTTATCAGGAACCACAATGGAATTAATCCTTCAGGCTTTATTGTGTCATCCTTGACTATATATGTATTTTAATGTATGACACACAGTGCTGTTCATAATTTGAATCAAAATGGTCAAATACAATCCATCAATCAAGCAAGCCTCCTACAGGTCTTTCTATTCAGGCTACTAGTCCCACTAGGGCCCGGTGAAGACCAGCCGAGGACAGATTTAAACTTCAAAGAAGTTAGACTTTAAACTAGGACCTGGTGAAGATCACCTGAACACAGACTTCAACTAAGACCAACTGAATACAGATTTAAACTGAGACCAGCTGAAAACAGACTTAAACTAATACAAGGTGAATACAGACTTAAACTAAGACCCTCGGAAGACAGACTTAAACTAGGACCCATGGCAGACACTAGCTGAAAACAAGACTCAGACCAGATGGAGATTGGATCAAGACTTACACTTGGACCAGGTGATGACAGGCCGAGAGAGGGGAAGAGCAGGGAGTCAGTTTCACAGGTGAAGCGCGAGCAGCTTCTAACCTGCGGGGTGGCAGAGATCAAATATATAAACCCCCGGTTCCCCTCCGAGGCCAAAGCACCACCCCTGGCTGCCCTATCCACCGGTTTGGCACCACGTCCCCACTCCAAATAATGGGACTTTTCAGGAGTCGTGCCAGGAATAAGATAAGCCAGGCTTTCTATCTATAATTCGCCTACACTTTGTCCTCTCTTATGCCAAATATTTACCAGGATGGATAGGGACCATGGGCCACCCATCCCCCTGTGCGGGGACCAGAGCCAGGGTGTGGAGGGACAGGTTGTGAAGTCATCTGATTAGGGTTTGGAAGAGCACCAACACAACCATAATGTATCAGCGCTCTTCGCCCAAACACAGGCATATCTTAACTCCTTTGGTTTAACATATTGATATATGAACTGATATGTTTACTGCATTTTGTGTTATCGTAGAGAATGGCAAACAGAGTCAGTTTGATCGTTTGTTGTCTGGCATATGGGCACATATGACGCCTATACTGGCTTTAAATGATTGATTTATGAATTAAATGATTCTATTACTGCTTGGGTATTATCAAATTCTTTTTTTATTATTCATTATTATTTATAATTTGTCTGAATCTACAAGTGTGACTGCACTACAGTGATTAGAAGTTGATCTATATTTGTCTGTTACTGGTTAGATCACAGGATGCCATCTCCATCCCTTCTCTGGATGTCCTCCCTGACCTTCAGTTGCTGGTGGGATTCAGGGAAATGAAGAGATTAACAACACCTGTCTACTGTTGTTATTTCAATCCCTTATTAATAGTAATAGATTCAATAAAAACTGTCGGGTGCTAGCCCTCAGTTTACCTTAAAAGGGAATCAATGACCTATTGATGTCTAACAATACTATGACTGCAAACAAACAATGATGGCCCGTAGTGGGAATCAAACCCCTAACCCTGGCAGTGGTAGTGCAATGCTCCACCAGTTGGACCACACAGGAAAGCACTTTAGCATTGTTTCCTATGGTGTCCTATATAATCAGAAAAAACTATCATGGTGGTTGGTTCAGTAATAGTTACAACAAACCTATGTTAGAGACAAAATATGAGACGAGACAGAGTAATGATTATTGGTATTTTTGCTACAGATTGACAGCAGTATTTGGCACACCGCACCTTGCATGTGACTCATTCTCTAATGATGGCGGAGCTATGTGGCAGCCAGCCCACTTACAAATTATCACCGGACCTATTATGGGATGCCTAGCCCACCCAGACATGGAGCTCTTATCAGTATGTGTGTGTGTGTGGGGGGGGGGGGGGGGGGGGGGCATGAGGTTGATGTCCTGGCAACTACCAGGAGCTCACAATAACACACTGCTGCTCGCACCAAGGAACCCAACCACACCTATCTACCCCAACCAGCGCCACAACCCATCCACCTCTGCCACTTACAGCCATCCACGAGCCATGAATCTGAAATGGTTCTACAATTTAAACCTTAAAGCTAGGGTAGGCAATATATTTTAGAAGCATTGATTTCCATATATGTTAAAATCCTTATAACATCGTGCTGGAATCAATAAATCAAATCTGGTATCTGTGGCTGTAGCAGGCCTGTACTAAGTTTGTTCAATCATTCTATTTGGCCCGAATGAAATGATTGGATGGCCCGCCTGTCTGTCTACCGCGCTACCGGTCTACAAGCGCTCACTCTGCCCATGCACTCATTTTGCATGACCAGATTCTTTCACAAGCTAGTCACGCGTTTTGGGGGATTGATTTTATAGGGAGGCCTGAAAATAAGGTCGATGTTTCCAAATTCGAGCTTACTCTGGCTGGCTTCTCAAACTGCCTATACCGTAGGCAATGGTACTACAAGACTAAAGCAGTGACATCACGTTATGAATCTGGTTCTGTAGCCACATGCACTGTGTCTGGTTAAGTCAAGGCCACCCACCAGCAGCTGTTGCAGAGCAGCTGGTGCAGACAGCAGTGGTGGAGCAGCATGGCTTCTCAGAGTGACCACAGACGCCCGCTGCTGGGACAACACATCAAACTCCACACCTTCCTCCCTGGGCGCCTCAAGGGCATCACGAGACCCCTGCAGCTGGTATGCACGGCAATGTAGTATAATGTTGCATGAAACTGTAAACCAGCAATGATGTGAAAGTGAACCTATTTCAGTGTTTATTCTGAGATCTTTTATGGATATTATATTTGTTATGTAAGATGAAACTGCAACGATCTGTTTCGAGTTACCATGTTTCATCTCTTCCACACACTATCCATCTGGGTTTCCGATACATTCATATATCCACAAAGCTACGAGCGTGACCCTGAGCAAAACACCCGAACCGATGACAATGACATACGGCTGGTACAGGTAGTAAGATCTGTGGGCATCAGGTGGGTGTTTCCATGATAATGATGACTCACAAGATAAGTTTAGGATACGGAGCTGAAGTTAACTATTCCAGTCCTACCGATCGGTCACACCTTCTGCCAACAGCCGTCCAGTCAGCTAGGAGAATGTGGTGATGTGGTCCACAGACGACCAGGCGGTGCTAGACTCACTTAACAGGACACTTCACTCCCGGCCCTGATAAGAGCCTAATGGGAAATGAGACAAGTGTTTATTTGACCAGTGGAACAGCAGCCCCACATAGCCGCTAGTTTGAGCCTGTGTGTGTATTTGTGTGTGTGTGTGTGTGTGTGTGTGTGTGTGTGTGTGTGTGTGTGTGTGTGTGTGTGTGTGTGTGTGTGTGTGTGTGTGTGTGTGTGTGTGTGTGTGTGTGTGTGTGTGTGTGTGTGTGTGTGTGTGTGTGTGTGTGTGTGTGTGTGTGTGTGTGTGTGTGTGTGTGTGTGTGTGTGTGTGTGTGTGTGTGCGTGCGTGCGTGCATGCGTGCGTGCGTGCGTGTGTGTGTGTGTGTGTGTATGGGGTCCTGGGAGGTCATAAATAGCCTGGTGGGCATACTCAACCCCACTTGGTTAGACCCCTGGTTCAGTGTCCTTGGATGGTCATCGGGCCCCGGGGACCCTTCAGTGATAACATTGTCGGCCACCCCAAGTTCTCATCATTTCTACCATCAATCTGACCCAGCCTCTATTGGCGCACTGTGCAGCCAAGTAACCCTAAAACCTTGTCAGAACATTTTTTTCCCTTTCAATCCCTCTTTCCCTGGTGGCCAACGGTGAGTGTGGTCTTTAATAGTGGAGCGATATACTTCACTGTTATGCCCCCCAGCCTAGCACACTGTCACATTCAGGGGAACAATCCAAAAATACTGAACTCTTGTTTGGCTCCTGTGTTGTTCGAACCAAGGTTCGCAATGCAGGCTCTTCCCTTCTGGTACTCTCCCTGGACTTGATGGTAAATGTTTCCCCTCTCCATCTCGCTCTTTGACTTTGTCTCTACCTATCTCTCTCTCTCTCCCGCTCTCTCCCATGCCATCTCTCTCTCTCTCTCTCTCTCTCTCTCTCTCTCTCTCTCTCTCTCTCTCTCTCTCTCTCTCTCTCTCTCTCTCTCTCTCTCTCTCTCTCTCTCTCTCTCTCTCTCTCTCTCTCTCTCTCTCTCTCTCTCTTCTCATCTCTCTCTCTCTCTCTCTCTCTCTCTCTCTCTCTCTCTCTCTCTCTCTCTCTCTCTCTCGCATGTCATCTCTCTCGCATGTCATCTCTCTCTTCCATGTCATGTCTGTCTCTCTCTCTCTCTCTCTCTCTCTTCTCTCTCTCTTCTCTCTGTCTCTCTCTCTCTCTTCTGTCTCTCTCTCTCTCTCTCTGTGTGTGTGTGTGTGTGTGTGTGTGTGTGTGCACGTACCTGCATGTGTGTATTTGTGTGAGTGTGTGTGGGTGTTACGTGTGTATACATGTTGAGTATTTGAACGTGTGTGTGTGTATGATGAAGTTTAACATGATATTTAAGGGATTACGAGGAAACCTGCCAAATCATATGGTATCTTTAATCCCAGTTAATCACAGGAACTCTCTGCCCGTCAGACAGCTATCTTGCTTGTCATCCGAGGAGATGGCCGAGAGAGATTCTGGTGCTGATAAGAATTTCTTTCTGATCACGGCCGACAGAAAACCCAGATCAGTTCTATCACACCAAAGCCTTTCTGAAACTGAAACCTTTCTGAAATCTCTCTCTCTCTCTCTCTCTCTCTCTCTCTCTCTCTCTCTCTCTCTCTCTCTCTCTCTCTCTCTCTCTCTCTCTCTCTCTCTCTCCTCTCTCTCTCTCTCTCTCTCTCTCTCTCTCTCTCTCTCTCTCTCTCTCTCTCTCTCTCTCTCTCTCTCTCTCTCTCTCTCTCTCTCTCTCTCTCTCTCTCTCTCTCTCTCTCTCTCTCTCTCTCTCTCTTGTTTATATGGAGGTTTAGGGGTGATGATCTCACGGCTGGCAGATCTTCCTGAGGCTCACAGACCCCTCGCTGGGGGAAGGAGGGGAGAGATGAGGCGCTGCATCACAGCCGGTTAAAGCCGGTTCTTTGTGTGCGGTGGCCAGCTTCCTGGTTTCCTTTGTTCTGGATTGGTGTGGAATGCTAGAGATGGAAATAAAACTATTGATTCCAAGGCTTCTCAAATGGATGTTGTTTACAATGTCTTCGAAATAATAAAACAACTAAACCCTCTGATTACTACTTATTTTCTGCACTCAATTGTTGGTAACTTTGACTGTTTCATTTGAATCATAACTTTATTATCATTCAGCAAACAATATTTTCGACTGGACTTTACCTTTGTTATTAAATTGATTTTAATTAAAAATGTATTATTGTAGCTGCTGTGAATTTTTCACTGACGTGTGATGATGTTAACCCGCACTATGCTACAACCTTAGCTGTAGTATCATAACTCAATGTTATGGAGTTTCCACAACTGTAACACAAACGTTGCCCAAACCTAGGTGCCATGTACAGAAGTAACGAGCACTAAGGCAAATGTGAGTGTAATGTCATCCTACAATGAGTCCACAGGGTGGCAGTAAACGAGTCCCCTTTTCAATATAAATATCCGTTCAACATGTTGAATCCGTTCTATAGGTTACATGCATGGCGGTTGTTAAACATCTTTTCAGGTGGCTTATAAATCGTCAGCACTCGAACGGTCTGGGTCCAAGCCTGTCTCACGCCGTATCTGTACGACAAGAACAGTACGAACGTAAGTTTGAATAATATTTACAGGTAAACCCCATTATTACAAAACCTTAGGGTTAGGGTTAGACTTTAAATAAACGCAATCACAAATCAAGCATGATAAACGATCATATATCCTAGGCTTCATCTCCCTTTTCTTGTTTCCTTCTGTATATTTGGGTCAAATGTTCACGGTCATAAAGTGTATACTTACTGTAATTCTATTAGTTAACCACATGGTGGCACTAAACAAACAATGATCTTGTGAGGGTTTTAAAACAACCCTGCGCAGAATTGACGTTAAAGAGTTTTCTTTTAAAATTTGAGCCATGATTTAAAAAAATATATATAGTGAAGCATTGATCCTAATAAAATAAAAATTGAAATGACAATCCAATATTTCAATTGAAATATTCGAATCAGATTGATCATTCATCTCACAAGCACCGTTTCATCAGTTGAACCCATTACATCCGTTTCACCTGTTAAATCAATTCGATTGTTCAACAAGCAAAGATTAAAAGATGCCTAATAGCAAATTGCTTTTCTAAAACGATTTAGCTGATAATAAATTATTTAGCATTGAAAATAATAACTTGAACATGTGATTTAATCTTTATTTGCCTTTAGGTAAATAATCAGGGTATGTACATCACAAAAATTCAATGGAAAGGGGTTACAGTAGCACAAGAGGAAGTGACGTCATACTCATTGATCTACTGCACAGTTGGACTGCAGATATATATAAAGTCCCAACTGTGTGAAGTCCAACAATTTAACACATAGCTGCATATCAGTTTATTTTTCACTCCAACATCGTGTACCTGTGAACACAAACTCAAATATAGAAAGGTACATTTATATGAGCACAGAGTTTATCTTATGCAGATCTCTTGAAATGATATAAACATCTATTCAGGAGGAAAAATAGGGACGGGTTCAAAAGATATACAGCGATTCATTTAATACCAGGAAGATACGCTTTTATTACTTTTTCAAGAGTGAGATATATCCTTTGCATGTTAAAACGCACATGCTCAGACGACCAAATAGTTATTGTCAATTCATTTTGGCAAAAGCACCGCAAAAAAGAAACCTCAATGACGGCCGACGGACCATTCCACGCATCAAGCCCCCGAGTCATCAACCAACTGCCGCATCCCGGCGGCGATCCCACGACAACGTTACACTAACAACGGCTGCTGGGTAACAACGTAACAACGGTTTTATTCAAAGAAACACTGAAATGCCTCATGTAAACACTCAGGTGAAAATGGTTAAAGAGAGATCACATCGATACGGACTGCTGGACTGCTCCGTCGCAACCAATAACAAGACACTCGGAGCGGAAGAGGAGAAGGTCACGTTAGCAATCAGGACGACATCTTCCACGGTTTCTTTATCTGGTAACAGATGAGAGAGGGGGGTTCGGGGGTTGGGTGGTGAAGTGGGCCCCATGCTCCCAAACAAACACAACCACACACACACACACACACACACACACACACACACGCACATCACTTCTTACATATTTCTCCAACATACACACAAACACATTTCTCGGATTCAAAAGGAGGGATCGACCTATTAATCACGTCATGCTTGTGTCGTTGTTTTTGTTTTTCTTTGCTAACTTGGAGTATATACTAGTGTTTCTTATACTGCTGTATGGTTTTCTCTGAGGTTAAAGTTACGTTTTTCCGCGATGATTCACCGGTTGTTATTTTTCCCCTGCTGCGTACCCGTGGTACGAGTGGGGTTCAGAACACAGCTACATGTTTTAAGACTGGGAAGCATGGTCATGCGTTCCTCTCCCTCCCGGTCGCTCCTCTCCCACTCCTGGGGGATCCGTTCCCCCCTTTTAGTCCACCCGCTGCGTGAAGTTCTCGGGGAAAAGTCCTCGAGGGGCGGCCGTCCCCAGCGTCTTCCAGTCACTCTCCTTGAACCCTGTTAGCCAGCCGGCATCCTACAGAACAACATACACACAAACACACACACACACACACACACACACACACACACACACACACACACACACACACACACACACACACACACACACACACACACACACACACACACACATCACAGCTGGATCAGGGACGGTAGCGCTCCAAGGTGGTCACTGGGCCGTTAGAATATCATTTATACATTATTGTTTCATAGATTGGTTAATGTTATACATATTGGTCTGTGACGATTTGACATAATCATTTTGTCGGAATACTGTAACCATGTCCCAGACCACAACAAAAAATCACTTATTATTTCACAAAATCTCAAAATAATATAGAGTTGTTTAACATTCAGAGCTATGTTCTCTTGCCAACATGTGTTACTGACCTGGTCCTCCAGTAAGGCTGTGGGCACCACCAGGACCATATCCCCCCTTTTCAGTTCCAGCTCATCAGAGTTTGCTGCCTCAAAGTCGTGCATCGTCTCCACCTGTTCGTCATGTAGTTGGATGTTTATGCCCATTCAAAAATGAAGAAGGTTCTGTGAGTACTAAAAGGTTCTGTAGTTTGATAGCATGATATGATAAGGGTCTGGAGAGTTCTAGCAGGGTTTTGTAAAGTTCTAGAAGGTTCTGGACTGTGGTTCTCACCTTGTAGAGGAAGCCATCAGGGAGCCCATGGCCACCAGCAGCGGCTCCGGACACCTTGGTTTCTGTTGCCATGACGCCGTTGTCACTGATGGCGGCGACGGGGGAAATGATGTCCACGTCGCGGTCGTCATCACCCTCGTTACTGGACGCGGGTTCAATCACCACGGAAGGGATAGGCATCGTTTTCTAGGCGATAGAAACAAACACAGACATTCAAACTTATGTATACTTAGTATGTGATTCTTTTTTATGCTTACAAACAGTCTGTTATACTTAAGGGGCACACAAAGCGCAGACTCAAACCAAAGGCCAACTGCCTTCTTCCGACCACTCTGTTGCCACTCGACTGACCTGTAGAAGAGTTGCATTGGAAGATACCGCAAAGTGTAATAAGTCTCCTTAACATCGGGTGGCGCTAGTCTCGTGGCGCTAGTCTGCCCCTCCCACACACCGTGCTGATTTACAGGTTGTGTGCTAGCAGCACACAACTAGCAGCAAACGACCAATCAGAGTCTCCAATCCTCACCCGCCAACACTCTCAGACTTGGAATGTTGAATCGGACCAGACACCGTCCGCACGGTTCCAAAAGCATCCCCAAACGTTTTAGATGGCCAACAGTTGGGCCAGTGTGTTCCACACTTTAAAGGATAGCACCCAAGGAATCCTCTCTTCAAACGTGTATTTTAGTTGTTAAAATGTATTGAAGCAATAGATTGACTATATGCTGAATGTTGGAAACAGGGTTTGTTTGTTGACGGCACAGACAGCAGTAACAGACATCAGCGACTGTACACCGAGTCTCTTGTTTCTATTGGTCCGTAATGCTGGGCCAGGTGTACCGTGAGGATCAGACATGAGGAGGGCTTACCGAGCTGTCCTCGATTGGGCTCTCCCTCCGCTCCTCTGGGGTCGTGGCAGATTCCTACACACAAGACAAACATTCATTATCTCAACAGGAGGAGTTAGTCCACGCCGTGATACATTCCCCAACCGCGATGAAGTGCTAGACCATGCAGTAGTAACTGATTATCATGCACCACTGGTACACAGTGTGTTGTTATTGTACCAGAGGGTCTGTTTCGCTGGATGAAGTCATCTTGTCCTCCTCGGCAGTGGGGATCTACGTAACGGAACAAAACAGTGGACAGTTTACACACCGCATGGGGTCAGGATTGTGTAGCTTCAAGGTGAAGAAGGTTCTGGGTTCAATGCCCCATTTCTTCAGCCTGTGGGCATCCTTATGATGGCTACCTGTGCCCAACCATTCCTTAATGCCATGCATCTCAAATGAACTAGAAAGACATCTCCAAAAGGAATAAATAGTAGGATAATTGAGATTGTGGAAAATATTATTTGTGAAAAATGGGTTATGCTGAAAAGTTGTTATATGTGTTTCTATTTAAATTTGGTATCCCATTAATTGCATTAAATGGACTTAAAAAGTCTATCATAAAATATTAAATAAGAAGTAAAACGTAGCAACACAACTGGATCTAAATGAAATTAACCAAGAGTTCACACAACTGAATAAACGTAGGTTAAAACTTTGCTGTAGTCTTTTACCAAAAATAGCCTTTACCCTAAATCCAAGAGAGTTCAACTTAATGCCATCAGGTGGGGGAGACGTACCTGTATAATGTCTGGCTCTGGGACAGCCACCTCCACAGGAGCAGACACTGGGGACTGGAAACACATCATCACATTAGTAGTGGACAGAATCCTTGCACAGTTTCATTCATGGTGGAATGATAGGAAACGTGTTGAAATCAGCAAGAAAATGTTGGCATTTGTAGATTTGTTATTTTTGTATTAAACTGTATTTTATGGATACATTATTGGATGATGAGTCTTCCACCAAGTAGGATTTAGCTTGAACAGTATCCAATCAATGATGATTATGAGCACCAAAACTTGGACATCTTACAATCCTTAGACAAAAGAAAACCATGGATTAATGATAAGGAAGGTTTATAGCAATGATGGTAGTGAGGATGATGATGATGATGATGATGATGATGATGATGATGGAGATGATGATGATGATGATGAATGATGATGATGATGATGATGATGATGGAGATGAGGAACAATATGACTGCGAAGATGATGGGGATGATGAAAATGGCGGCGATGAGTTTGATGACGGAAATCAAGCTGATGACGTGAAAGTTTAAAAAAAAAGCTGATCGTCACGGCGATGGACGTAAACATGACAGCGTGGGTGACAGGGCATCAGCGGGGAGGAGCAGGTGAACAGAATGGACAACTCATCCCACTCACAGCCAGCTTCTCTTCCTTTGGACTTGTTGGGGTGACCTCCTCCACCTCCTCCTTCAGCTCCTCCTTCACCTCCTCTGTCACTACTTCCTCCACCTCCTCCTTCAGCTCCTCCACCACCACTGTCTCCGTCGGGCTGGCGTCAACCTCCTCCAACTGGGCCTCAGCGCTGGATCGATCCACCGGTTCTTCTGCCGTTGCTGCGGTGACGTCTTCCGGCACGTCGCCCACTGGCTCCGCCCCCTCTGCCTCAGCCCCCTCTGCCTCAGCCTTCAATGGGGAGGTAGCCTCCACCAGCGGCTCGTCCTCCTCGTTCGCCAACTCCGTCGCGGCGGCCGCTTCACCGACCGATGGGGCAGCTGCGTTGGTGGTGAGAGGGCTTTTGACCGCGTCCCCGCTGTCCTTCTTGTACCCCACAGCCAAGGGAAGGTGTCGGTTAAACCAGACTTTATTGTAGAGTGTTGAGCGCCGTGAAGCGGGCCGGTGATTTAGTGGCGTTTCTTTTTAACGTTAGTTTAGGTTATCAAAGAAAAGGCGCGGGTAATGGCTCTTCAAGCCTTTCTCAGAGTAAAGAAAGGTTCCTGACATGCTGACATGAAATCGCATCAAATGAACAAAAAAAAAAAAAAAAAAAGTAACACCTTCAACAATCTACAGGGAAATAAGCAAGTCCATTTCGAGATGGTTATATTAAATATTTGATTTTCACTCACAGAGTTACAGAGTTAAAAAAAGATGACAAGGATTGTTTTAAACCTTTGTCCTGCAGAGTTCAAATTTGACCCAAAGAGAAAGTGGGAGACTACTACAGGTTTGATGTGACACATATGACCTTATACATGTCTCTTTACCTTGAAGTAATCAACAGTAGACTCACCATGTTATCAAAGTCTGCAAAGAACGAGGATCCAGCTTCCTCCTTCAGGATGAATGGTGAAAACAAAATATGTAAAGACAGAATATTACAGACAGGAACACAAGCTGGGGATAATATACCATGCATGTTGATGCAGGGCTGATGATGTGATTATAAAGTTAGTGCAATATCGTTTAGTATTTAGTATTAATGTTTCAAACACATTTTCGTGTTTGCCTCCATTCTTTATACATGTATATATTTGTTGTTTTTAATCATGTTTAAAAGCATCATATAGAGGTATCAGAAAAAAGTGAATTTGAAATAAAGTCATTCATTTAGTTCAGTTTAAAATGTATAACTGGAAGTACTGGAATTATCCTTTATGATACAGCATGATGTTATTAACTAGGATTATATTTGTACTCAGTTTAGCCAAAAAAGTTAAGCATTCGTGGATCCCTGGTTTTCTAGCGAGTCTTAGTTACCTGAGCGAACCCATTAAAAGCATTGGTCCCCTAAATCAAACCAGAAACACAAGTTAATAGCTCGTCCACGCAAACAACAGCTGGGAGATGCGTGGTGACATTGGAATTGAAATTGGATGCAAATGCAAAATGTGTGGGATGGACCGATGGACAAGCAGAGCGAGAGAGAGAGGTAGAGAGAGGTAGAGAGGTAGAGAGGTAGAGAGAGAGAGAGAGAGAGAGAGAGAGAGAGAGAGAGAGAGAGAGAGAGAGAGAGAGAGAGAGAGAGAGAGAGAGAGAGAGAGAGAGGTAGAGAGAGAGAGAGAGAGAGAGAGAGAGAGAGAGAGGTAGAGAGAGAGAGAGAGAGAGAGAGAGAGAGGTAGAGAGAGGTAGAGAGAGAGAGAGAGAGAGAGAGAGAGAGAGAGAGAGAGAGAGAGAGAGAGAGAGAGAGAGAGAGAGAGAGAGAGAGAGAGAGAGAGAGAGAGAGAGAGAGAGAGCAAGCAAGCAGTCGGGGAGATTGAGGGGATGTTGGGGGGGAGGCCCGGGAGGGGTTTGGGGTTGGGTTGTCTGAGTCTAGGGTCCAGGCAGGACTGAGGGGGGGCGCACCAAATGTCTTCATTCTTTAGGCTTCGGTGGCCCGGGAACAAAGGCAGGGGGTTCTCTATCTGAGTCCTCGGGTCTAGGAGCGCTAGTCTCTGCTAGGCTACCACAAACAGACGGGGGTTTGGGTTTCGGTTGAAGTACCTCGTCCTTCTCTGTTTCTATATCTTGGTACAACCTCCCATAGCGCTTGTTGGCGGCCTCGTCTTCGGACATGTCCGAGCTCTCCGGCTCTCTGTGCGGCCGTGGGACGACCACATAGGCGGTGGCGTCTGGGCCCCCCGAGGATTCTGGGAGGAAGGTGTCGCCGCACTCACCAAAGTCATCCTCATCCTCACCGTCGCCCCCGGCGCCCACTTCCTGCCAGCCCCCCGCGCCAACGCCGTCAGCACCGCCGGCGTCCGGGAAGGAGGCTTTGAATCCCTCGGCAAAGGGGTCACTGTCCCACCCAGTGCCCCCGCCCCCCGCTCCTCCCCCCGCCCCTCCTCCTCCGCCGAAGGGGTCGGAGTTGAAATCGGCCAGGAACGCGTCGCCTGCGGGGGACGGACCGAACGCATCGTTCCCGGCCGCGGGGTCTCCCCCGCCGGCCCCTGGCTCTGGGTCGGCGAAGGTGACGGAGAGGCCTGACCTCCCCGGGGGTCCACTCGTAGGAGGGGCCACCCTGGGCCCTGGCCCCAGCGCGTCTCCTCCCTGGGTTTCGGCGAAGGGGTCCGATGGGAATTCCCCGGTCTCCTGAGCAAAGGGGTCTCGCTCGAAGCCGCCGAAAGGATCGGCGTTGAATCCTCCGCCGGGCATGTCGGCGAAGGGGTCAGAGGTGAATCCCCCAGCGGCGGGGGACTCCGTCGACGGAGCCTCCACTGCGCCCCCACCCGTCCCCTGGGCTGAGGGGTCAGGGCCCTGGTCCTCCGCGGGGCCCCCGGGGGTCTGGGACCAGTCGGCCGCGAAGCCGTCCGCTACGAACCCGTCGTCGTCCGCCTCCCAGCCACCGTGGGACCCCTTCGGGGTGTACTCGTCGGCGTCGCCGCCGACCCACCCCCCCTCTTCCTGGCCTCCGCCCCCCCACTCCTCGGACGTCCCGTACTCGGAGCCAGAGTCCTCCGAGGAGCAGGGGCCGCCCCACCCGTACGCCCCCCCGCCCTCCGTGAGGTCCTCGATCTCCTCTCCGTGCTCGTTGGTGATGATCAGCCCCGGGGTGGACTTCCTCCTGTCCTCCATCGCCCGCCCCGCCTCCTCCCCTGTCTGACCTCCGTCTGCTGCCCTGGCCACTAGTTCCTCCTCCTCCCTCTCCTCCTCCCATTCCTCCTCTCCCTGCTCCTCTCCCTCTTCCTCCTCAGCACCAGTTGGGTGCGCGGGAACTCCCCCCTGCGGTAGTGCTACGTCACCCCCTATTGCGGGGAAATCAAAGCCGGGGTTAGTGATGGGGTCAGGGGCCGGGCCGCTAACCTCAACCGGAGCGGCCGACGTCGGGCTTGCGGCGGTCTCCACGGGCTGCAATGGAGCTTCTGCTGGGGGTGGAGCTTCTTCTGCTGGAGGTGGAGCTTCTTCTGCTGGGGGTGGAGCTTCTTCTGTTGCTGCTGGTGGAGGGGTTGCGGCGGCAGAGTCCTCCTGCTCCTGCTCCGCCCAACCGCCCCCGGCGTGCCAGGCCTGGGCCTCATCGGGCCCTGGGGCCGGGGAGGCCTCGGCCGTGGGCCACCCAGCGCTCTCGGCTGCTGCCGGGGCCACAGGGCCGTCTCCGTTAGCGCCGGCGCCGCCAAAGTCAGCTGACCAGTCCGCCACGAAGCCGAAGCCGCTGTCGGCCGCCTGCGTTGGGGAGGGAGTGTGTGTGTGTGTGTGTGTGTGTGTGTGTGTGTGTGTGTGTGTGTGTGTGTGTGTGTGTGTGTGTGTGTGTGTGTGTGTGTGGGAGTGGGGGGGTTGGGGTTTGGGGGATTAAAAGGGTTATAAATTGGACGATATGTTGCTGTAGGCTCCGCCCATCGCCACTACGGCCCCTGTGTCAGCCCTGCCCCTCCCCCTCTACCTCAGCTCCTCCTCCTCTACTCAGATGCATGCATGGGTGATGAGAAGTGACTACGTTGAATTACGTGACGTTTAAACTGAACTGGGGGCAATAAAGCATTTCTTCTGCTTTTGGATTGAATTTGACGACAAAAGTAGTTTAATATTGCGCCTACAATGAGGATTACAGGCTTCTGAAACACAAGCCTACGATCCAAAAGCAGAACAAAGCTGTGAGCCCATCGGACCAAAATGAAAACGTGAATAGTGTCCTTTGGCTGATGAAGTTGGTGTGCAGGTGTATATCTAGATAGTTGCATCGTAAACAAACAGAGATGATTAGCATACAGTCACTATGGTTATATACGTACATACACTGTGGTTACATCGAATGAGAAATAAAAAATGAGTAGTAGACGAATGTTTTTTGCGCCAATTGTGAGCGACCACTTACAGGTTGTGCTGGTTGAGCACTTCCCTGAAAGAAAGGAAAAACATTATTTTAGTACAAATAGCTTGCTATAACTAGCTCAAAAACCATACACATATCTAGGGCCAAATTCTCTGCGTGAAATTAAAACTGGTTTGTGGGTAGAATAAATGTCTACGGTGACTCACCGACCACATATCCCAAGGGACAGCTGTCTGCAGGGGGGGAAACATATTGATAATGACCATGTTAAAACATCAATTAATAGATTGATAGGCTGGCTAAACTGTTACTGTAGACCACAAACTATTGAATCACAAAAACCATCTGCGGGTGAGATAAGGTTAAGCTAGGTGGATATTTTATTTAGGTGTAAAATCCAATCACTATTTAACTTTTAATAAATAAAGTGTAAGCCGTGCATCCCTTTTCAAATGAAATATAAGTCCATTACCCCCCCCCCCCCCCATCCTCAATCCAAACTCAGTGGCTTTGCTAATAGAAGCTAATTTTGTCTGGTGGTGACCAGATGTATGGTTTATTGAAACTCCTCAGAAACAGGAACAGGAAATCAGGTCTTGTCAATTGCACAGCTGACGAACAGACTAATGAACTACATCCTTAATACGATGAGAAGAACAGCGCTCTATAATTCCCCTTCCTTCTGTTAGAATCTCCTACTGTTTCCTAGCAACAGTTGCAGATTTCCTACTAACTGCTCTTAACGGTTGCATTCATGTGTGCGTGTGTGTGTGTGTGTGTGTGTGTGTGTGTGTGTGTGTGTGTGTGTGTGTGTGTGTGTGTGTGTGTGTGTGTGTGTGTGTGTGTGTGTGTGTGTGTGTGTGTGTGATTGTGAATGTGTGTGTGTGTGTGTGTGTGTGTGTGTGTGTGTGTGTGTGTGTGTGTGTGTGTGTGTGTGTGTGTGTGTGTGTGTGTGTGTGTGTGTGTGTGTGTGTGTCTGTTAGTCTCCCAACTGTCAAGTGTTCCAGAATGTCCCATCTGGGATTTACAAAGCACATCTTCTCTAACTATGCCTGTTTTCTATGTCCTGCGTGTATATGTGGTAGCATCTAATTTCCCTCTCAGGAATTGATAGTGTTTATTGCGTCCTATCGTGATGCATTATTTGGTGGTGATGGCAGCGCCAGCAACACGGTGTGTGACATCTTTCATAAACAACATCGCTCTTTATAACGCTCCTACAGAACAACAATGTGATCTATAAAAGAAAGTATCACAAAGACCCATCCCTCTCCATCCTTGCACTCTCATCTGAAACCTAGAATTTAGATCAGAAGCTTTGTAAGAGCAAGAACCTGAGGTATGGGTGACACGCTGTCGTCCGGCTGGAAGGCGTCAAAGTCCAGATCCATGAGTGATTCTCCTGGTCGCTCATTGGGCTGTCGAGAGAGAACGCGCGCGGACGTTAGACGTTAGACGTTAGCGCGCCGCTAACCACATCATGTTCGCTAACCTCATCACAGGCTCATCCGTAACTATGTTATGCTCTATAATTCCCTGTAATAAGTCCTAAAAAATGTGTTCGTGCGCTAGGTATTTATAGATTATTTTCAATAACAGAGATGAGACGCACCATAGAGGTGAAACCTGACTCTTGTATGGTTTAACCTGAGAGAAAACTGTCAGACATACTGATACGGTACACAGACTTGATATTGGATGCACAACACCCTGTATGGATTATGAACACACAATATACATCAACAGTTCAAATGTATATGATAGTGATCCGAGCTATGTGTGTACCGGGTTTCAGATGACCAGCAGATTGATACTATAACCTTGCTCAAACCGTCCTCATACAGGCTGTCTCAAGGGGGCCAGCACCAGCCTATTAACTGATGCTGTAATGCTACTATTTGAGCAGTAATACTTGTTTAAAATCACACAGTTGACCCCAACCCCTCCTTGAAATATCTCAGTGTAATTTGTCTGAAATCGTTTAACTCACTGGGCACTAGAGGGCAGCATCGACTAGCGGTCCTACCTGTATAAGTTGTATTTGTAAAACCAAGTTTCTTCATTATGTTAAGGAACTTTACACTTAGTGCTTATAAAATGAAGAGTAGCAAAGAGGCTGCGTTGTGTTTAAAACCCCCTCAGAGACCTTGCTTGGTACCGTGGTACCGGATAGTAGATCTCCGCTGGCAGGTCGTACCTGTGAGGGCGTGGGTGCTGGCAGGAAGTCCCCTCCGAACAGGTCGATGATCTGTTCCTGGGCCACCTCCCGGGTGGGCGTGGCCTTGGGGGGAGGAGGCACCGGGGGACCCTTTCTCGGCTGGGGGGGAGGAGACAAATACAATCTGTTACCAGTTATCCACTGAACCGCGGATGAGGCACCTCTCCTAGACTTTCATTTGTATTTATTTTAATATTACCTGTCTATTAATGTTGATTTTTTATTTTACTCTCTGCTGCTGATACAATTTCCCCTCGGGGGAAAAAATCTATCTGTCTGTCTGTCTGTCTGTCTGTCTGTCTGTCTGTCTGTCTGTCTGTCTGTCTGTCTGTCTGTCTGTCTGTCTGTCTGTCTGTCTGTCTGTCTGTCTGTCTGTCTGTCTGTCTGTCTGTCTGTCTGTCTGTCTGTCTGTCTGTCTGTCTGTCTGTCCATCCATACACCCATCTATCAAGCTATCTATCTATCAATCTATCTGGATTTCAACATTGTGAAGAATAACATTATGAATGACTATCATTTTGATTATGCTGACGGTGCAGCACATCGACATAAAAACATCATAATGGCGACAAAGAGATACAATGAATGGGGAGAATGCGTCTATTACTGGTTTACAACAGATACGAAGGGAAGAGTGCTAGCACCAAGGAAGAATGTCACTTACCATGGCAAAAACACAATGGAGGAAGATGAAGAGAGGCAGAGGAATAATGAGAACAGGGAAAACATGCTATGAAGAGACACCGAGGAACAAATGGGCCTCAAGCATGTAACTTGAGGAAATGGTAATGATTTTGTAGTTCACAACAACAATAGATATGTCTACTATATCTTCACAAATACATTTGAACATAGTAAACGTCTAGAAGGAAAGGAAAACCAAACGTTTAAATTAAATTACAAAGTGATAGCTGGCTATACACTTTGCTATGCTCAATTTTCTACGCACAAGACTGAATAGTTTACATATCCACTCACCAAATAAAGACAATAGTTTGCAGCAAAAAAGCGTTAAAAAGGCAACAGGCTAACATTAGCCGCAAAGAAAATATGTCTTATAACAGCAAAAACCAAACATTGCATAGACCAGTGACCAAACAACGATACTGCTGCCTTAATCTCATACATTCTACGGACAATTGCCTGACGTATCTCAATTTTGGAGTCAAGACAGTAGGCTAGGACAAAGTAGGCTACTAACTCTAGGTAGGGTGCTTAATCTAAATAGCCTACTAACTCTCGACACGCATTACTCAAAGCCATAGAAAATTAAATCATAGATTAGGAAGAGAGAACCTTAAGAGAGCACTAAGACCAACAGAAATAGAGAACCAGAATGAGAGATCTCCAAAGTAGCGAGATTTAAGGAAAGCTTATGTTGGATAAATATGACGAACAACCGTTTTGAAAAATCTGCCTCTTCTGACTTCACAAGTGGGTGTGTCCACCTAGATGTATGACGGATAGATGAGCAACGTTTGCTACAGTCCCCTGGGTAGGCTGGTAGACTGATCTATCAAGCATACATCTAGTTGGACACGCCCACTTGAGTTGTCGGAGGAGGCCGATTTCCAAACCGGCTTGTTATGGCTAATCACAATCACACCTGGTGGTATAATATGTCACCTTTAAAACTTACGTCAGCTGTTACACTATGGGTTTTATCCAATGCCCCAGTTTTCTGCCTAAAAACCACACCAGTTTCCATTGGGGTGTACCTGCATGGGGGATTTGGGTCGCGGGGGTCCGGGGGAGTGGGGCATCAGCATGTGGTTGGTTCCCATCTCCGGGCTGGTCGGGGGACTGTCGTCATCATCGTCGGGCGGGGACGGGGTTCTGGCTAGACGGAGCGGTCCCGAATCACTGGAGACCACCATAGAGAGGACAGGTTACCCAGCATCTCCCCATGCTGACAGAATAATCTACAGTGCTGGTTTGTCAACTGTTGGGGTACTAGCTTAAGAGGAAGCTACGGATAAACAGTCACTGCTATTGTGGAACTGAACCGGGAGACAAAGACGAAATATGTACATTTACAGACAAACTAGCAATCTGATTTATGGTAATCCTCTGATAATATGATTGCCATAAAACAGACCAATTAACTGGACCAATCGAGTGGGTTTTGGGGAACACGTTAATCGATTCACAGAGCTGACCAGGGAACCTTCTAGCATTCAACTGACGGTGTCTTTACAACTAGACTAACAACCACCTTACCGCTTCGGCCTGTTAGAAGAACGCCTATAAAAGACAGCAAGTCATGTAAGACAATCCCTTTCATTAGAATTTATTTATTAATATAGTAGCTATTTAAAATATTGAAACATTATTAATGAATGTCCTTTCATTATGCTCAGTTCTAGCTCTGACAGGATTTGTCCATTCATGACGTTAGCTTGTGTTTTTTTAAAAAACTTACGGTAGGTAAAGACACAAACTTAAATCAAGTTATGATAGTAAACCACAGAAAAGAGATAATATAGACAGTAATGCTAATGCAAATCCCAGTGACACTTCCCTGTATAGCGTGCTAGGGAGAAGCTAACCTTGGTGCTCCTTGGATGGTGAACATCTTGTCTGAATGCTGCTCTCCAAGCTTTGTCATCACTTCATAAAGCTGCTTGCAGAGCTACAAGATTCACAGAGGACAGCCAATATGTAAGACGTACCTTTAGAAGCAGCTACATTTGTTTTGCACGCGTAGCTTTATACCATTGGTTGTTCCATACTTATGGAGACACTGATAAGCAGAGGATTTAGCATTGTTTTAAACTGTTTTTTACAGATTCACATAACTGAATATCTGTTGTTCTTGGCTATGGGCTCCATCTAACAATTTTACTTGATACATGATTCCCCTCGGCCACTTAAGGGGCTACCACCAAATGAAATCTGAACACCTCACAATACATTTTCTATGGATTTTCATCTGGAGACATGGACTATGAGGACCAGTTTCCTTATACAATAATGGTTTGCGTTCATCAGCAGATTGGATCAGTGCCTAGCATGCTCACAAGAGAGATCTCCCGATGGAACTTGGCCTCCAGGCTGGTCACGTTCTTAAACGTGTTCACGTAGAACCCCACGCGGCTGAGACAAAATAAGAGAAAGAGATCAATACACACTGTTAGCACCAGTAAGGTAAGTTATTTGGGGGTTATATTATTATATTACAGTATATTTAACACCATTTTAAAAAAAATCATGGAACTCATACACACACTCACCTGTCCCAAAGTGTGGGCAGTTCATCTTGGAGACCAACGTTTAGTTCATCGAAGACCTTTTGAGCTTTTTTCAACTCTTCTTCTGCCTGGAAAATGGGAAAACAAAGCAAGTGTTAAACAGAAGCCTCTAGTTTACAACACTGTTAACTAATTTCTGTCATTATCAGCTTCATTCAAATATAAAGAACATTTATCAGAAGATACACAACAACTCTAATTCAATATGCTAATAGCTATTAATTATTGACGACACAAACCTTGTGAAAAAATTCACTAATTGTCGGTGACTTAAAAGGACACCAGCGAGTTCAAATGAAGCCCTTCTCCCTGGCGTCAAAGGATCTTTTAACATCTCTTTGTAACAATGCGTCCTGTACGAATAAGTGGGCGTGGCCGACGCGGTGATGACCCACCTTCACCATCTTGCGGTCGTTCTTCATCCCCGACGCCTGTAGCGTCTCCATGTGATGGCGAGCGCTGTCGTAGTCGATCAGCTTCCTGCTCCTCTTGGCCACCCTGGTCTGGACGACCAATCCATTGGTTACCATCACATTCATTGATGCAGCGGACGACACACAGAGAATACAGTCGGCCGTGTGTGTGTGTGTGTGATTTGTCACACAAAACATTTCCTCCATTTCGTGGTGGAAACGCCACCAAGTACAAAGTGTTCCTTTTAATCGTTAATTAAAAATGACAATGAAAAAGAGGAAGAACAACGCGGTGACAACCCAAAAACATCCACAAGGTGAACACAACGGTTCTTAGAGCAAACTAAATGTAAGGCTAGTATACACAGATATTTTTACTAAGTGAGACTGTTTTTCGATAGAATATGTAATTCACTAGAAACCCTGTCCCTTTATATAAAAAGTAAAGTGAAAAGTGGTGCATTTGTCATTATTTTGTCAAGCTGTGATGATTTGACGTCGGACTCCGGTGAACGAACCCAGAACTCTCAGCCGGGAGTCTTACACTAGCTGCTTGTGTCAGATCCGACCTTTCAAGCCTTACACATGTGTTAGAAATGTCCTCTAGAGCAGTCTAGACACTCCCCTCCTATCAACTCAATGAGAGCGACTGAGTGTGGGACTTCACCTTGAGATCAGGGAACTGCTGCAGGTAGCCGTCCAGGTTGAGCAGTGTGGAATCCACCAGCTTATTGTGGAAATCTTCCCACAATGCATCACTGTCCTGTTGGGGAAGATTCCAAACAACAGCTTTAGATTGGAATTGTCTTGTTGGTACAATGATTACTGTAAGATTCGGTTTACAAGGTGAGCACACAAGTATACATTTATCTTTACTTGTTAGCAAATCATGAGCAGTTACTGATAGCATTACCTAAAACTATTAAGGTTAAATTGAAAACCCTTCTTAAACCGTACTGTCATGATTCAGGTTACTCAGCACCATGTAGTCAGGGTTAAGTTGAACTCTACTAAAACCATTGTGTCTTGGCTAGGGTTACCACAGTGCTACCAGAGGGTTCAGAATATGATTGGACTGACCTTACCAAGAACCATGACATCGTCTTTGCCATACCAGTCAGGCTCGTACACCTCATGGAGAGACTCTGATAGGTTGATGGACGCCTGCTGCATGCCTGCGAAACACACACAGCCCATTGGTCAGACAGAGTCCCTCCCGGTTAATCAGGAGGTAAGGAACTACAGGCTAGGTGGAGTGTGTTTAAAAGACGCTACCTACACGGAGAGTGCATCAGGTTAAATATGCGCTTTACATTTTATGCCCTAATAAGCACACACACGCCACAAACACCACACACACACACACACACACACACACACACACACACACACACACACACACACACACACACACACACACACACACACACACACACACACACTACATACACATACAAGAAAGCACAAACACACAAACATGTGCACACACACGCATACAGAAATGCACATACATGTTCACGCACACAAACACAGACACACACACAGTGGCTGCCTTGCTAAAGGGCACATGGGCACAGCAAGGAAAAGGGTATTCAAACCAGAACCCTTCAGCTGTTAGACCACCTGTTCTAATTCATGATGCCCAGTTCAAATTGTGTGTGTGTGTGTGTGTGTGTGTGTGTGTGTGTGTGTGTGTGTGTGTGTGTGTGTGTGTGTGTGTGTGTGTGTGTGTGTGTGTGTGTGTGTGTGTGTGTGTGTGTGTGTGTGTGTGTGTGTGTGTGTGTGTGTGTGTGTGTGTGTGTGTGTGTGTTGTGTGTGTGTGTGATGTGTGTGTGTGTGTGTGTGTGTGTGTGTGTGTGTGTGTGTGTGTGTGCGTGTGTGTGTGTGTGTGCGTGTGCGTGTGCGTGTGCGTGTGCGTGTGTGTGTGTGTGTGTGCACAGCATGCATGTGTTTGTATGCGGATGGACGTATGCCAATGTACGTTTGCCACTGCCAGTGCCTTTGTGTGCGTGCATGCATGAATTATTGCTTGCATGTGCATTTTGTGCATGTGTACATAAATGTGTTTGTGTGTGTGTGTGTGTGTGTGTGTGTGTGTGTGTGTGTGTGTGTGTGTGTGTGTGTGTGTGTGTGTGTGTGTGTGTGTGTGTGTGTGTGGTGTGTTGTTGTGTGTGTGTGTGTCTGTGTGTGGTGTGTGTGTGTGTGTGTGTGTGTGTGTGTGTGTGTGTGTGTGTGTGTGTGTGTGTGTGTTGTGTGTGTGTGTGTGTGTGTGTGTGTGTGTGTGTGTATGTGTGTGTGTGTGTGTGTGTGTGTGTGTGTGTGTGTGTGTGTGTGTGTGTGTGTGTGTGTTGTGTGTGTGTGTGTGTGTGTGTGTGTGTGTGTGTGTGTGTTGTGTGTGTGTGTGTGTGTGTGTGTGTGTGTGTGTGTTTACCTTTAATGGCAGCCATGTAGGCCTTCATCTCTCTCTGCAGCCTGGAGCCTTCGGACTGATGGGAGGAAAGAGAAGGTGGGGGTTTACGCCTCCATCATCACATGACCATGTGAGTTTAGTCCCCCCCCCCTACAATTTCTGCTTCACACAGTTTCTCTCTGTATACCTTTCGACCCAATTAAACCTTCATGTTTTACCTTTAAGGACACAAGCTTCATACACACATACAGCAATTTCAATATTTTATATATTTCACATATTTTCATCACATAAATGTCCTTGCTGACACACTGTACACAAGTGTATCTGTCACACGTTATATTAAGCTGAAGCCATAGGTTGTGAAACATTTTGTTCCAGGTTTTGTTATTCTCTGCTTGGAAGAACAAACATATCAAATAGGATACTTAGTACTTCTGTACATTGGGAGAAAAAAATATACATAGAAAGAAAGAGAGAGAGAGAGAGAGAGAGAGAGAGAGAGAGAGAGAGAGAGAGAGAGAGAGAGAGAGAGAGAGAGAGAGAGAGAGAGAGAGAGAGAGAGAGAGAGAGAGAGAGAGAGAGAGAGAGAGAGAGAGAGAGAGAGAGAGAGAGAGGAGAGAGAGGTATGTGAAAACTGAAGAATATGTAGTTACAGAATATGTTACTACAATACATGTGTTCATCGTAATAAATCATGTATAAACAACAATGAATCGTTTTTCACCTCCTGTCTCTTGAAGTTGACGACGACCTGCTCAAACTGTTCATCTTTGGTCTCGTCTGCTTTTCCCAACTTCTGAAGAACCTGGGTAGATGATCACAGTTTGGACAAAATTAGGGCAATATTTAATCTGGATTCACTCAAACTCGCCTAATCTACATCTATTTATATATGTGTGTGTGTGTGTGTGTGTGTGTGTGTGTGTGTGTGTGTGTGTGTGTGTGTGTGTGTGTGTGTGTGTGTGTGTGTGTGTGTGTGTGTGTGTGTGTGTGTGTGTGTGTGTGTGTGTGTGTGTGTGTGTGTGTGTGTGTGTGTGTGTGTGTGTGTGTGTATGTATGTATATAAGCATGTGTCAACATATGTAGTATGCATGTATGCTTGTATGCATTTGTGTCTGTCTATTATTTAGCTGTTCTTTCTTTTGTTATTATCATTAAGGGGATGAAAAGTTAAAGGCCAAAAGTAAAGAAGAATCGATAGTTCTATAAAATCAGTTTGGAGGTTCGATTTCGTAATTAGGGGCATTAAGTACTGTAAACTAGCTTATAAGACAACATTTCATACACATATTCCGTCCACTTTAATACAAATGGCAGGTATAGCTATCCATCACCCTTCCCAACCAAAACAACACCTTTATAAATAAAGAACCAGTGAAATCTCCGGTCTAAGAGGCGTGAAGACGGTGCTAATCTCCGGGAGCAGCTCAGACCTGCTGGCTCCTCCCCCTAGCGCTCCAATCCTCTTAGTGATTGACCACCCAGGAGCCTCTTCCTAGACAGCCAATAAACAGGCCAGCACACCAAGGGTGGATGTCTCATTACATGGGCGTCAGGGCAACATCTGAAGGAAGGGGTGGTATGTCCAAGTCATGCTTTCGTGTTAGCATAAGATTATCGATATGGAACTCTTTTACATTCTGTTCTGTAGTCGCCATTCTGTTTGAGGAGGACCTTCTCATAACCTGTATTTGTCCCATAAGACAGAAAGCGGCTGGGTGCTGTAGATGGTGTCGTGGGAATATTGGACCAACGTCAATCGTTTCTGTGTATACTGAGTAGGAATAAAGAGCCTTACGAACGTATAACAATTAGTGTAATAAATGTAAGTAATAAAGGTACAAAAACATATAACAAACATAAAACAAAGTCAATAATCATACAATCATCCGAGCCCTCAGATTGGAGTTCACCCTAAGTCTCTCCAAGAGCCTCGCAAGGATTGTCCAAAGCATTGACAAAATGACTTCTTATACAGTGTTGTCAGGGTGCTGAGAATAGCTCTGCCCCCCAATAAAAACGATAGTATTGGTAACCAGATGGTGAACTATCGATGAACCTCTTCCGGATGTCATAAAACAGGACATAGCCGTGGCCCTCTCATTTGGAGCCCTGGCTTCTCGACCTTCGCCTGGGGCTCAAGTGCCCCCCTGGGGAACAGGGGCTCAGTTACAGCTTTTAAACGAAAAAAAAAAAAGGGGTTCACAGAAAAGGCACATGCCAAAAAATGGCACTTAGAGAAACAGAATGTGAAGGTAGAATTTCCCATTATATTTGCCAATGAGACAGCAGCATACAGTTAGGATAGATAGATTGATAGATCATTTATTGATCCCCAGGGGAAATTCAAAGGTTGGGTGGGTGTGTTATCTGGCCAATGAGATGGCAGCCATTTGGATGCCGGGTGGGCCAATTAGAAGGCAGTAAGCCATTTAGTTGTTGTCTAATAAAACAATGGTAAGCAGTTTGGTTGCTTTTTTTGGCCACCGACACAGCAGTAAGTAGTTCTGGTGCTTTATTCAGCCAATCAGACGACAGCAGACAGTTTGTGTGTTTTATACGGCCAGTGAGACGACAGTAGACAGTTTGCGCGTCCTATACGGCCAATGAAAGGGCATTCTTACGAGGTAAGAGGAGAACATGAGGAGAACCAGACACCAGTCAATTTTCCTGCAGAGGTGGCAGGTGTCATTTATCAAGACGTCCATGTGAAAACTCAAGCACCAAAACCTCCTACAGATCCGAGGGTCTGCATGCTACATAATCGTCAATCTGATAACCTTCCTGTCTTTAAAGTAATATATTTGGAGCTTGAAGAGGAATATTTACCATTCTGTGAGGCTATAATCTAGAAACTTGTCTGACTCTGCTAACCAATCATGAACCAGTCATTAAATATAGAAAAATGCCACCAAAACGATCGGTGTCTTCATTAAACAAAAATAAATACGTCCACAAACTACTACAAACTTTGGCACTGGTTCGAATCTCTGAACCTTATCAGTGTCTCTTTCAGAAACACTATCTAACAGTGAGGCACTCTATCAATTATTTACATCATGGATTGACTTGTTGTAAAGGCGCTGCACAAAGGAACACATAGCGACACGTAGCATAAAGGTATAGCATAAGCCTGGAAAGAGCGAGTGCTAGATTGCCTTTCTAAGTACCGATATCTTAAGGGTACTGCTTCAAACTGGGCGATAATAAAAGCTAGTCACGGACGTTGTGAACGTGAACCAAGTCTGCCGGCCTACTTGGATTGGATATCTGACCATGGCTCCTTGAAGACATGTACCGGTATCTTTACTTACTCTACGCCGGTGACTAGTGTCTAGTTTGTGTTTTACTTGTTCCCATAAGGACAATGTGAATCAATGTGTAATACGTGGGGGTTAAAGGGGAAGGCAGTGATTGTTCAGGCTAGGAAGAGGCAGAAGGTACTAAAGGTTAGCAAACCACACACACCACTACAATCGTCGTCGTCATCATCATCATCATCATCATCATCATCATCATCATCATCATCATCATCATCATCATCATCCTCATCCTCATCCTCATCCTCATCCTAACCCCAGAAGTAGTCTTTGTCTCGCTCCCTCTCCCCCCTTCTCGCTCTCTCTGTCTCTCTCTCTCTCTCTCTCTCTCTCTCTCTCTCTCTCTCTCTCTCTCTCTCTCTCTCTCTCTCTCTCTCTCTCTCTCTCTCTCTCTCTCTCTCTCTCTCTCTCTCTCTCTCTCTCTCTCTCTCTCTCTCTCTCTCTCTCTCTGTCTCTCTCTTCACAGCTGGTCGACCAGGGTTAGTGGTCCAATTCCCACTGGGGCAACCGCTGCTAAAAATGTGTACTCATGGTACCAAATGGTGAAAGTATTACATTAGATGTCATGGCCTGCTGTAAAACAATCTGTTCTGTATTTAATTTGTAAGAATAGACAAAATCTGGGCTTATTGGCTTTATAAAGCAGCTTCCCACAATAGCATATTTAAGGAAATCCGATCCTCTGACTCTGCTATTAGCAAAGACCAAGAGAGAGCGAGAGATGTTACCCTACCTAACCAGTATATTCATTCACAATAAAACAAATTAAGCCTAGTAAAATCAATACACACGTATGGACGGAAGAGAATCTAACTGTGATCCATCGTCTACTTCATGATTTGAACCCTGAGGGTGAAAGTAGAGATTTGTTTTGGTTTCGCCAACCACCCCCCCCCCCCCCTCCCGATGACACCTCGCTTATCCTTCCTACTACACTAAGTAGATAGTATATAGACGGCTCCACACACACACCCACACACTCGCACGCACGAATACTGACGTCTCTGACAAGAACAGGACTCCCCCCATCTCTGACGTCATGCTGCAGAGCGCAGAGCAGGGCATCCCCCCTCCACCCCCCCCCCCCCACCACACACACACACACACACACACACACACACACACACACACACACACACACACACACACACACCCCAAAACACCACCATCTCAGCTCCCCTTCCGCCGACCTTGCAGTCAAATTACGACTATACCGCAAGATAAGATCAAATAGGACGTTCCCTTGGGTAACATATACAAGCAGCAGTTTGTCTTAGGGCCTGCGACGTGGGACGTCGAGCTGTGGAAATGTCATTCATGTCGACACATAAAGGTGTAATACACCATTGGACATGTCATCCTCCGGCCCACGATGGACTTATTACAAGAACACATCGCGGGCTATTTATGTATAATATTAGCGCTGTACATTTCGTCAGAATTGAAGCCTGGGTTTGTAACGCAATGCTTCTGATCGGCACGGTTAGTGGTGGTGCGGGGGGTTATAGCCTGCACACTGTTCTCACCTAGACGGTGTCATATTAGATTCATCAATACTCAATCAATGATAGCTATAATAATGCGTATGGCTAGTATTTAACTATACAGGATGTTGGTGTCCTTGATCATTCTAGTGTTTCCTGATATAGCCGTGGAAGCGGCCAAGTCAAGTGATGCTGGAGGAATCGGCCTGCTGCTCGTACACCGAGCACCAACGCTACGCTGGACAGCTCCCCACGAACACCACAGCATCTCTGCCCCGATGACAAACACGCTTGGCGTGAGCGATCCCGCACTACACAGTCCCCCCCGTTACACTCCCGCTGCGCCTCACCTTCTCCTGTGCCCTGCTGAGCCTTTTCTGGACGTTTTTCGCGAATATTCCTGTCTTGATTTCAGCCATGGCTGCTAGTCCTGAACAGGGATAAACGGTTTCAGCAGCACGGTTTAAGAGCAGAGAGCCGCTGACAGCTCCGAGGGGGAGGGGGAGGAGGGCTTCTTAAAGCCACAGGCCCCGCGCTGCCGTCACGCTTCACTGCTGCTGCTGCTGCCGCCGTCCTCCATGCACCCATCTTATTTTCATCTCTAGATAGAACTGGGTGTCCGTTTTTTGGACACAATGATTTATTACCGTCGTTGTCTAGTGTTGATATAGTGTATTATGTTAAATTGAATTCCTTAGAATTGTCATCTTAATTTAAATGAAATTTTTCTTCATCTTAATTAATTAATTAATTTTAGTGTTTTCAACCAGGTTCAAACAACACGTTAATTATAACTAGCCACCGGATATGTTCAGTGATTCCAGAAAATAAAGTTGTAAAAGAAAGTCTGAAGCACATTTTCATAATAGTTTAGACCAATACCAAGGGTATCTCATAATTGTTAATAAACTACTCTGTGTTTGCATTATAGAACATATGAATGACTTTAAATAAGTTTTCTCTCTTATTATTTAATATTTTGGGGCAATATTGGAGTAGGATACGCTATAAACAGTAGTATATTAAGAGTATTACAATTGTTTTAATGCATTGAATTAGTAAATCATTAATAGATGGACCAAGAGTCTTTGACAATTTTCTAGGTTCCGTTGTGGAGCATGGTGTTTCTTAATGTTAATGTAGCCTAATACATGTTATTATAAATAGACATGAACTTGCTGCTGTGTGGTTAACAGACCCCTAGAGGGCGTTAGAACCCCGAGTTTTTGTCGTGCTGCAGCCCCCTATAGCGCGTGTGACGTGAGCGCCACAAGTGCACGTAGCAGCTATGCATTTGCTCCTGTTAAGGCTGTCATCATTTCTGTAGGTACGTGGCGAGTGGGAACTGCTGATGCATCACAGAGCCCCAACGATGAATAATCGTTGTCGTCCTCTTCATATGGATCATGTGGGCATTTTCAAATCCCACATGGGTTAATTTTGGTGCTGTTGGTACGTCCTGTGTTCATCACCCTTCTGACGATGACGTGCACATGGACTTAAAACTTTCTGAACCCACATCCTTCATGTCATCAGGTCAACTAAACCAAAAGTGACTGGGACTCCACCTGGAGTGGATAGGTCGTATCCAGACGTTCGTTCATTCTGACGGACAACTGATAGGCCTATAAAAGCATACATATTGCCGTTCAACCTGGGTTTAATTATGTTTCATGTTGTTGTTATGAAGTCATTAGCACCTTCTACGTAAGCTGTAACAAATGACAAATACGCTTCAGAGTGCATATAGAAATGTGCTTTAACATCACCTCAACGTGATTTTAGTGCCAGGATGTATCATGTTAAATTAGGCCTAAACACCAGAAGTGTTTATATATTACAAATGGTTTAACTTAAGTCAGTTGCAGAGTCCAGCGGAAAATAAGTCTGTAGTGTATACGTTTATGTTACTACATGAAACGTGTAACTTTGTTAAAGAAAAAAACAAAACATATAGTGAATACAAATACAGGTCATTATATAGGGGTTAGCCAGTACAGAGACAGTTCTTTAAGGAGCAGGTAGGGGTTAGACAGTACAGATACAGGTCATTAAGGAGCAGGTAGGGGTTGGACAGTACAGAGCCAGTTCTTTAAGGAGCAAGTGGGGGTTAGACAGTACAGAGACAGATCCTTATGGAGCAGGTAGGGGTCAGATGGTTCAGAAACAGGTCATTTAAGAGGTAGGGATTAGAAAGTACAGAGACAGGTCATTAAGGAGCAGGTCAGGGTTGGACAGTACAGATACAGTTCATTAATGAGCAGGTAAGGGTTAGACACTACAGATACAGGTCATTAAGGAGAATGTTGGGTTAGACACTACAGATACTTGTCATTAAGGAGCAGGTAGGGGTTAGACAGTACAGATACAGGTCATTAAGGAGCAGGTAGCCTATGTTTCGAGGACAGGGCGATGGAAGAAGAAAAGCGAAACATAAGAAACATCGAGATTCATTGTCACCTTTCCGACATGGGAATGACAATGCCTAGACAGATATCCGGCACGAAAAAGCCTTCTGGAAGCCGTGTTCCGCCCGACCGTTGGTCCAGAGCGTGGGTGTCATGGAGCTGTGTGCCACAGGTGGAGCCGTCTTTGGTGGGTTGAATACTATGCGTATCGGATGGCTCCGGGGCAGCCCATCATAATAGACAGTGTGTTCATGTTACACACACTGGGGGCCAACACAGACCCACAGACACACAAAAGACGAGAGAGGTGAGGGAGAGGGCACGGGAGGAAGGGAAGGAAAGAGAGACCGCGGAGGATACACGAGCAAGAGAGAGGGAAGAGGAGGGAGAGTCAGTGAGAGGGAAAGGGGAGAGAGAGAGTGACGGAGGAAGGGGGTTGCATGAGGAAGAAGAGCGAGAGGTCAGAGGAAGAAGAGAGATGATGGGGGGGGGAGGAAGAGGAGGGAGAGGGGAGAGGAAGAGAGAGAAAAAGGGAGGGAATAAGAGGAAGAGAGAACTAAAGAATGAAACACCCCAGTGCTTTTTTACTACCCGATCTTTATACCTCATGATAGTCTAGTGGCTACAGTGTTTGACTCCCACCCTAAATGGTTACGGGTTCAATCCCCAATGTCCGCAGTCTCCCTTGTAGTCATCCCCATACCTAACCCCTTCAGGACATGTTTCTAACTAAAAGATACATTTGAATAAAAGTGTCTAGCAACTGAATGACTAAAACAGACCGTTCCTGCTATATAGGACCACTAAACTCACTGCTTTTCTTTTTTTTAGTTGGAAATAAAACCACCGTAATTCTGAGCAGGCGATGAGCTAGCGCTGAGTCATCAGCAGGACTTCACACAGAGGAAGGACGGCCACGACGCAACATGCCCTGACCAGCGTGTGAAAACGTGTGGAGTGTGTGTGTGTGTGTGTGTGTGTGTGTGTGTGTGTGTGTGTGTGTGTGTGTGTGTGTGTGTGTGTGTGTGTGTGTGTGTGTGTGTGTGTGTGTGTGTGTGTGTGTGTGTGTGTGTGTACATGTTTATGTAGGTGTGTGTGTGTGTGTGTGTGTGGTGTGTGTGGTGTGTGTGTGGTGTGTGTGTGTGTGTGTGTGTGTGTGTGTGTGTGTGTGTGTGTGTGTGTGTGTGTGTGTGTGTGTGTGTGTGTGTGTGTGTGTGTGTGTGTGTGTTCATGTTTATGTAGGTGTGTGTGTGTGTGTGTGTGTGTGTGTATGTTTATGTAGGTGTGTGTGTGTGCGTGTGCGTGTGGTAGAGTGTGTTCATATGTTTATGTTTGTGAGTGTATTTGTGTGTGTATATGTGTGTGTAGTGGATTGTTTGAGGAGTGGAGTGTGTGTGGTATGAATGAATCAGGATCATACGCTACAGCTCTCTTCCTCCTCTTTTATCGTGACGTGGACAAATAACGTGGAAGCCGCATGTGCGTGTGTCTGTGTGTGCGCAGCCCATGTGTGTGTGTGTGTGCACGTGTGTGTATGACTCAAAGACAGGGGAAACACCAGCGAGAGAGGATGCTTTAAAAAGAGACGGGTGTTGTAATTACGTCCACGATTCTCCCGGCACTAGAGAGAGGCAGAGAGTACAGGAGGGAAAGAGAGAGAGGTATAATTACCAAAGAGAAGCAGGAGAGAGATAGTGAGAGAGAGAGAGAGAGTTCTGTGACCCTGCCCACTAGTACAAAGCCATTCAACTCAGCCGGAGAGAGCGCACACCAGCAGAACTCCAGACGGATCTATCTCTGAGTGTGTGTGTGTGTGTTTGTGTGTGCGTGTGTTTGTGTGCATGCACGCGTATGTGTTTTGTGTCTAAACCGGAGAACGAGAGAGGAAACTGACCAGGACACCTTCTGCTCATCAGCTTCCTGTCATCTCCAGCCTCTCTGTTGCTACCTTCTGATCCTCTGCTGGATCCTCCAGCCTCTCTGTTGCTACCTTCTGATCCTCCAGGGCGGGTTCCCACACTGGAGTACAGCCTCAAAGGGACGGCTTCTTCTTCTTATTCTTCTACAACACTTCGGTGTCTCCAGAAGGACCCGAGCTCAGTCCCAGATCCTCGGCTGAAGACTCGAGAAGGGATTTCCGTATTTTGTTCCTCCAGAAACCTCAAACGGACAAGAACTTCTTTCTTCTCTTGACTTTTGCCACATTTGCCATATTTCTTCTTTTTTTTTTGGCATTTTACATTTTGCTTTCTTTGCCATCATGACACTCCTCACGCACCTGGCGCACGTGTCCAAGCGGGCCCTGTGCGCTGTTTGTCCAGGACCCCCCGCCCCCACCTCTCCCCAACTGCTGGGGGGGGTCCTGGTGCTGCTGGTCGCCCTGCAGTCGGCCACCTCCTCCCCCACCCCCGCAGCCGCCACCGCGTCCCTGGACGTCGAGCCCCCCTGCGGCTCCTGCGCCCTGGCTCATCTGAAGAACTCCTCCTCCTCCTCCTCCTCTTCCTCGCCCTCCTCCTCCTCGTCTTCCTCGGGCCAGACGGACATGGTGGAGGCGGTGAAGCGGCACATCCTCAACATGCTGCACCTGAGCGCGCGGCCCAACGTGACGCAGCCCGTGCCGCGCGCCGCGCTGCTCAACGCCATCCGGAAGCTGCAGGTGGGCCGCGTGGCCGAGGACGGCAGCGTGCAGATCCAGGAGGAGGGGCCGCGGCCCGGGGAGACGGACGGGGGCCCACTCGAGCCCCCCGCCGAGATCATCACGTTCGCCGAGCCAGGTCAGTGTCTCCACCGTTTGCAAGCCGCATGGTTTGACTATGAAATGGAGTCTGACGCTGCTCTGTGTTCGGAGAAGGCGTTATTTTAGAGCGCATTGAGGGTTTAGACTAGTAGGGTTAGGGTTTGGACTAGTAGGGTCAGGGTTTGGACTAGTAGGGTCAGGGTTTTGTTTAGATGGGCTAGGGTTTGATTGAGACGGGTTAGGGATGGACTAGGAAGGTTAGGCTTTGGTCTATGTTTATGTTTATAGTATTGACTGATGAATGCTATCCATATTATCGGATCCCTGACTAAACACACTTTAAGCTTTTTTAAATCCAACAAAGCTTCTCTTGGCTCAATCAAGCACATGTCCTGTCTCACGTGTGTGTGTGTGTGTGTGTGTGTGTGTGTGTGTGTGTGTGTGTGTGTGTGTGTGTGTGTGTGTGTGTGTGTGTGTGTTGTGTGTGTGTGTGTGTGTGTGTGTGTGTGTGTGTGTGTGTGTTTGTGTGTGTGTGTGTGTGTGTGTTTGTGTGTGTGTGTTTGTGTGTAATAATAATAATAATAATTCATTATATTTATATGACGCTTTTCAATGACCCAAAGACTCTTACATTGAAGGGGGGGCGGGGTGGTAACTCACCACCACCAGTGTATTAGTGATGTTGTGCTTTGCTTAAACATCTGAGTCCACGTGTGTGATGTAACTATTACAAAATCATGTTCAAGCCTGTGTAATGATCCACCTGTACTGGGGTTGCTGAACTGTACAGGAAACCATGCAGGGCATGATCCTGGATGTCAGAGTGTTGCATCGGGACTGGTCCAGATGGAAAGAGTGCCGTGCTGGTCTGAGGTGCTGTGCTGGTTTAAGGCACTGAGACAATGAGAGAGAAAGAGAGACAGAGAGAGGAAGATGGAGAGAGAGAGAGAGACAGAGAGAGAGAGAGAGAGAGAGAGAGAGAGAGAGAGAGAGAGAGAGAGAGAGAGAGAGAGAGAGAGAGAGAGAGAGAGAGAGAAGAGAACGATGAAGGGGAGGAGAGAGAGAAAGATAAAGAGAGGGTGAGGGTGAGGGAGAGGGAGAGGGAGAGGGAGAGGGAGAAGAGAGAGAGAGAGAGAGAGAGAGAGAGAGAGAGAGAGAGAGAGAGAGAGAGAGAGAGAAAGATGGACAGAGCGAGAGAGAGAGAGAGACAGAGAGAGGGAGAGGGAGAGGGAGAGAGAGATGGACAGAGCGAGAGAGAGAGAGAGAGAGAGAGAGAGAGAGAGAGATGGACAGAGCGAGAGAGAGAGAGAGAGAGAGAGAGGAGAGGGAGAGAGAGAGAGAGAGGAGAGAGAGAGAGAGAGAGAGAGAGAGAGAGAGAGAGAGAGAGAGAGAGAGAGAGAGAGAGAGAGAGAGAGAGAGAGAGAGAGAGAGAGAGAGAGAGAGAGAGAGAAAGATGGACAGAGCGAGAGAGAGAGAGACAGAGAGAAAACATACTCACAGAGACAATCAAGGCGATGGGCTGTCCGCTCCTGTGGCCACTCGGCATCCCACAACCCCCTGCTGCTGCTCAGACATCCTTTGTGTCCGGAACAAACCCGGCGTCGCTCCAATGGAACTGAATCCGTGTCCGGGACCGCGCCATCGGACGCTCTGTCTGGGGGTCACAAATGTGTTTTCCAGATCAGCATAGTGACGGTTCACAAACACACACGCGACTGCCTCGCTTGCAACGAAACTAGTTTCCGTTTGCTTTTTGATTTTTAAGCATGTCTCCTGAATGGTGATATTGAAGGAATATAATTTTGATTGGGGAATGTGTAATATACTAATTAATCAATCGTAATAAACATTCCTGGCCCAACTTGGGAAGGAAATGTTGAAGTTGAAAGGAGAGCAAAAGTTTTGTATTTCACATGCCGGAATGTTTTATCAGTGTTTTGTTTTTCTCCTTCTTGGGGTGGAACCAAGGTTCTGCGCTGGGGTGCAAGACGTTCTAATTGAACCCTGGGTGTACCGCAGAACCCCACAAAACCAGAATGACAAACACATTCTCCTGCCGTCTGTTTACTTACATAAATGCACACAATGGCTTCCGCTCTATAAATAGTTCCCTCCTTTTAGAACCAAATGTTCAATTAAAAAAGTCCACTCAAAGGACCCGCCGAAATTAGGGAGACGGTAATGAGGTGGTTGGGTGGGGGGGGGGGGGTGGCAGTAGGGTAGGGGAGGGTAACATACCCGGTAGGCTCCAGGCCGTACATAATCACCTCATTCAGCCAAATGTGGCCCACAGTAATTATTCTAAGGCCGCAGAGATGGGCGAGAGAGATGGGCGAGGGGGCATAGAGAGAGAGAGAGAGAGAGAGAGAGAGAGAGAGAGAGAGAGAGAGAGAGAGAGAGAGAGAGAGAGAGAGAGAGAGAGAGAGAGAGAGAGAGAGAGAGAGGGACAGAGAGAGAGACAGCGAGAAAAAGAGAGACAGAGAGACAGAGAGAGACAGGGAGAGAGAGAGAGAGAGAGAGAGAGAGAGAGAGAGAGAGAGAGAGAGAGAGAGAGAGAGAGAGAGAGAGAGAGAGAGAGAGAGAGAGAGAGAGAGAGAGAGAGAGAGAGAGAGAGAGAGAGAGAGAGAGAGAGAGAGAGAGAGAGAGAGAGAGAGAGAGAGAAAGAGTGAGAGGAAGCATGAGAGAACAAAATGAAGAGAGGAAAAGAAAGAAAGGAGAAGAGAGACGAATAGATATAGAGAGGGTGGTTAAAGGACACTACATGAGAGAGGAGGGGGCCCTGCTACTTCCTGAATGGGGACCCCGGGCTTGTTAAGGACGGGACCACAACAATCACTCAACCCCAGACCGGAGCATCTTTTTTTAGCATTGCATCTGAAAGATCCTGCTGAATATATTTAGCACCATTCAACCGCTCGCTTTTATGTTGAAGGCATTTTTCGGCCCATTCATTCATATGATGGAACAAGACAGAGCCATCGGGGAGGGGGTGGAGCAGGAGGCGGATGTATTCTAATTATGAACTGATTAAGATGGGGCAGGGGTGCTGCAAGCTGTGTTTTAGAGGTTAGACACTGTGTGACTAATTAAGCAGGACTGTTCAGAAGTAACTAAGCGAGGACCGGATCTGAGGAGTGGTTTAGTGATGGTAGTTATCTAAACCTCCTTTATTTCTGGGTTGTATTCTAAGGGTCCTCTAATCCATGGTGTGAAACTTGGAGCTGAAACAAGACGGTTACGATTTTTTGTTCAACTTTATGTGTTGTGAAACACATAAGGTATTTAGTCCCAACTACAATAGGTCTACCCTGAAGTATCCTTCTACTCTCTGCAACGACAACATACATACACAACATGGGTCCGTCCAAAAAATAAAGGATGAGCAGGATATTTAGGCCGTTACATCCGACCCTCAGCTGAAAGGTCCCTCATATACATGTAGGCACCTGCTCTTGAATTGAATTAATCTCTTTTTGCTGTAAGTCACCTTGGGTGAAAGTGCTTGAATGGTCCTTGAATAGTAAACTCAAAACATAAAAAAAGCTTGTGGCAGTACAGCACAAAGGGCAGGACCATATACATACTTATCAAATAGTTATTCAACCGATAGCATGAGCCAATACCTGTTGTGTTCCAAGATAAACACAACATGTTTCCAGGTCACCGCAGGTCAAAACTAGCTAAAGCCTACTTCAAACAGAAACTTTGAATGGTTCTGGTTGGGATCCTGGCTGGTGTTGAGCGGTAGTGACCAGGTTACTGCTGTCAAACCCAGCTAAAACACAAGCCTTTCTCTACTTCAAACAGAAACGTTAGTTTGACCCCCATCTGAAAGGTTCTGACTTTACCAGCTTTTGTCTAGTGAAGTCTTTTGGAATAAACAGCTAGAAATTAGGGGTTTTAACTCCTATCCGTAAAGTGCATCTATTTGTGTCTGTTTGTTGGTAATGCTTTATACTATCTCGGTTCCAATCCTCACAGCCATCAATCCATCGCTCCTGATCCACCCATTGATCCCGCAATCATTGAGCCACCATCCATCATCACCTTCCTCTATCCTTCAGCAATGTTTCAAATGGCCTCACAATGCTAACAGCGGTTGTCTTCTCCTTCACCCCCAGGTGATTCCCCATCCATGGTGACGTTTGACATCACCAAGGAGGGCAGCGGCTCCTCTGTGGTGGAACAGGCCAACGTTTGGGTCTTCCTCAAGCTAGCGCGGGGGAACAGGGCCAAGGGCAAGGTCACCCTCCAGCTGCTCCAGACCCCTCAGCGGGGGGCCGGCGGCGCTGAGATAGCGGTCTCCGAGAAGGTGGTGGACACCCGGCGCAGCGGCTGGCACACGCTTCCCGTTCCGCGTGCGGTCCAGGCGCTGCTGGACGGCGGCGACAGCGTGCTCCACCTGCGAGTGTCCTGCCCTCTGTGCGCCGACGTCGGGGCCACGCCGCTCCTCGCACCGGCAGACGGCGAGCACGCCAGGGAGCGTGAGCAGTCCCACCGGCCCTTCCTGATGGTGGTGCTGCGGGAGGCGGAGGAGCCCAGCCACAGGCGAGACAAGCGTGGCCTGGAGTGCGACGGCACCGCCGGCCTGTGCTGCAAGCGGCAGTTCTACGTCAACTTTAAGGACATCGGCTGGAGCGACTGGATTATCGCCCCCCCGGGTTACCACGCCAACTACTGCGAGGGCGACTGCCCGAGTCACGCGGCCTCCATCACGGGCTCCTCGCTGTCCTTCCACTCCACGGTGATCAGCCACTACCGCATGCGGGGCTACGGCCCCTTCCAGAACATCAAGTCCTGCTGCGTGCCAACGCGACTACGGCCCATGTCCATGCTCTACTACAACGAGGAGCAGATGATCATCAAGAAGGACATCCAGAACATGATTGTGGACGAGTGCGGCTGCTCCTAAGAGTTTCACTGTTTAGTCACTTCAGACGGACGCTTTCGTCCAAAGCGACTTACATGCTTCGTGACTTAACAAATTTCATGAGGGATGAGGTTGGAGGTAGGTCAGGGTGGCTTGAGGATGCTTAAAAGGATGGTCTGTGGACATTGGGGATCGAACAGAGTGCGGGAGTTGTTTCGGCCCGGAGTTGAACACCCTAGCAACATCACTATCCTGCCCAGTTTCCTTTAAAACTTTTAGATAAGCATGGACAGTGGACAATACCGTCATTCCCACGCATAAATAGAAGTGTTGCTCTTCTGCTTACGGACGGCCTGTGCAAGGACTCGAGCCTGAAGCGCCTGCCAGAACAGCTCATTCCTCATTGATAAATAAAAATATCTATTTTTGTTTAGTTGTGAATGAACGTGTGGTCATTCACATGCAATGACATTCCCATGCGATGCCATTCCAATGCGATGCCATTCCCATGCGATGCCGTTCCCATGCAACATAGTTCCCATGCAATGGGAATTTCTGCGCTGCATTTGGAATGCATGAAAGACTGGAGAATTCTATGCAACACAAGTGTGAATCTAATGTCAATCTTTTGTTGTGTTTGGCTCATTTTTATCGTTTTTTGTACATAATGCGTTTACGGTGCGTTTCAAGGGGTCCTTTTTGATACATAGTGTTTTGGAAGGTTAAAAGTGTATATAATCTCTGTTGGTAAGAGATACTTGACAGAATTATGTGTGATCAGGGATTGGAGCCAAACACCCAGAGCAAACATTTATTATTCATATTGTTATTAATATTATTATCATTGTTATTATTGTTGTAAAAATGTTGACGTTTGCACTTTCAAAAATGCTATTTTTTAAGTCACAGATTCAGCCTGCACTTCGAAAATTGCATCATTCCAATTAATATGAAGGCTATTGAAAGAAATTGCCAAAGATAGATGGCTGTTCCATTTTTGACGGTTTCTCCAGTGCTAACATGGCTTGATGGTCGCCCAATGAGGCTGCAACCTTCATCCAAGTCAATTTAGGTGAACTCACTTTTCGATAATGACCTCAAAGGTCAAACCTTAATGCATTATAAAGTGCTTCAACCACAGCCCATGAACTAAACACGGTTTAATGCTTCGTGTAACACATGACTTTGTGTTTTTTGTTGTTTTATAATTTATTTACTGTCCATTAATCATTTTCATATGGTTCTCCCATGATGTCAAGTAACACTAGACAGACTCTCACACAACCGAAACCTGTTTAACTTTTCACAGAAACGATTTAGTATTTCCATCAACACATAATGACAGACGTGTGAAATCTTTACTGGCATGAACGTTTAAAAGAATAAAGCAAAAAAAAAAAAGATGAATGTCTTTCATGTCTCTAACCTAACTCAACACAACCCAACACAAAAAAAAAGTTTTAAGCTTATGCTGAACCCCCAATCTATTTCTACATGTGTAAACAACAAAGATGTTACGCGAAAAATCCTGGGTTAGCTAAGGTAACATCGGGTCTATGAATGAAGGGCGACATATTAATTGGGCTTGGGTCACTTGGCAAAAGCGATTGTGTGCTTGGACAGGCAGACATATTCGTAGCTGGCTTCAACAGATTTATTGTTATACTATAGTTCCACTCTTTGGCAAGCTAACGAATATGTTGACCGACTGAAGTGTCATTTTCACAGTTTTTGCAATTACTCTCTAATGGAGTGACCTTTTCCTTTTCACAGAATGCATTAGTGAGAGGTATGGGGAGGTCCCCAATGTTTTTATTTTCTTTCCACTAACACTTGACCCCCTGATGGTCAAAGACCAGACCAGTGATGATCAGGACCCAAGGACACTTCATGATCAGTAACGGTGCTTTCATTGGAGGAGGATGATCGTTTGATGGAAGACAGAGACTCTTGTCTCCAGGTGATCTGGCACTACGAGGTCACACAGGCTTTCCACACTTGTACAAAAGGAGAAAGAGACAGAGAAAGAGAGAGAGGGACAGCAAAAAGAGAGACAGAGAAATGGGGGGTGGGGGGGGGGGGGGCGGGAGAGAAACCTAACCGCCAGCTCTTTGTTTGACGGGTGAAAACTGGAGCAGGACTGTACAGACTGAACGGCTCCTGTTGTTTTTTCCTCTTTCCTTGAATGTCCTCTTTCGCCCTCCCTTCTGCCTCTCTTTTTCATGTTTTCCCCTCTTCTCTCCCCTCTTCTCTCCCCTCTTCTCCGGGGGTACGTGCCGACGGGGTTATGAACTCTCCCTCTGGGTTTACGGCGCTGTGCCCCACAAAGTCCTGCTGCCCGGGAGGAGGTAGTGACCACTGTCTCTCTCTCAACAGACATTCTGTTGGACTACTGGACCCACGGGGGACAGATGAAGGGCCTCAGGGTGATCTAGCAAATACAAAGACAGGGTTGGCGTGTGGGAGAACACGGTGTAGAGTAACCTTATTAATAAATGATAACAGGGGGGCAACCAGGTGGTTCACCGGGTCGAGCGCGAACCATTAAGGCCTAGCCCTCACCGCAGCGTCCGGGGTACGATACCCTGCCCGTGGTCTGTTGCTGCAGGTCTTCCCCTCTCTCTCCCGTAACTTCCTGTCTTACTCTACAATAAAAACAAACCAGCACATCACTATCACTAAAGGGGAGCCCATCTGCCTCCAATTCGTTTCTAATGAAAGAGAGTACAGTTTTCTTCTTCTTAAAGAAGAGATTTTTTTTAAATCTTTCTTAAAATCTCAGTTTAATAACGGTCATGAGTCCGCAGAGAGAATGTTTTCCCCGTCTCAACATTTACACGAGAGATGTAGACAGCTGTTGTCCAAACCAGTCCCCGGAGGAGCTGTACACAACATTCATCTAGTTGGACTACAGATCTGTTGTTGTCTAGACCGAATCGCTCATCACGTCATGTGCTGAGCTCCTACGTCACCAGTCGTCAACCAATAAAAAGCGTGGGGGCGTGTCATATATGTAATAATCTGAAACACATCTGGGCTGTGCTTACCTGTCTCAGAATTCCCCAAGTCCTAAACCTGGCTCTCTATTGTTAAACCACGATTGGCCGCATTAGCCAAAGCCATGTACACTGGTATGTACACTGGTATGTACACTGGTATCTACACTGGTATCTACACTGGTATGTACACTGGTATGTACACTGGTATGTACACTGGTATCACCTTAACCACGTCTCCGCCTATCTCTCGCTGCCCCTACGTGTTAACAGGCTGAGGCGGTTGTGACCATGTTGGGCCTTTCAGGTAAACAGGATATCATCTTTATCTTGTGCAAACAGGGCCATAGACCCCTACCCGCTTAATGCCCTGCATCTGTAATCAATGTCCAACATTGTTTATCAATGTATTCACTGTCTATCTCAACCTGTTTCTTGATGTCTCCTTATGCACTGTCCAACCCCTACATGCTCCTAATGACCTGCCTCTGTATTTACTGTCTAACCCCTACCTGCTCCTTAATGACCTGTCCCTGTAGTCACTGTCTAACCCCTGCCTCCTCCTTAATAACCTGGCCCTGTATTCACTGTCTAACCCCTACCTGCTCCTTAATGACCTGTCTCTATATTCACTGTCTAACCCCTACCTGCTCCTTAATGACCTGTCTCTATATATTGACTGTCTAACCCCTACCTGCTCCTTAATCACCTGTACCTGTATTCACTTTTTGAACTGTTTCTTAATGACCTTTCTCGGTATTCACTGTCTAACCCCTACCTGATCCGTTACGACCCGCCTCTTCATTCACAGTTCACCCATATTACACATTTCTTGTCAGTGAACTGGGGTGAACTTTACCATTCAGAAACTTTCGAAACAGCCTGGGTTTATTGCAGGGCTTTTCTCAATCCCGTACAGTGTGTCAACAGGGAAAAGGGGGAGCGAAGAGTCTACTATCTAATGGAAATGATTAAGTCAATAAGGAAGGAATTTGGACAAATAGTCAAAGTACATGAACCTTGACGACAAGAAGAATGACCAGGCTGTGGGAACTGCCTGCTGGTTTCAGCAGAGAATAACTCCAAGGAGAGATACGGGGGTATGATTTGCAAAATGGATATACAACCTTAAAAAGATTGTCATTATGAATTTAACTAGAGAGAATTATGTCATTTCTACGTATTCTTCTCATCTTGAGAATAATAATATAACGTATAATGAGATTCACAAATCAGCAAACAAAACAACACAACACACACACACTAATATAAAGAAAAAATATGAGATTCAGAAAAAGAAAAAAAAAGTGTTGAATTTTATATTTCTATATTACCCATTCATATTATTACTATTAATATTCAAAGTGATATTACATTTCCTATAAACATTGCAAAGGACCCAGGGCCATCCCAGTGAAACACTGGCAACCTGATTTACCTTACAAAGTATTGACAAGACTTACACTATTTTGATAACGGCCTTATAGTGTTATTGTGTACTGTATCATTCATCCCTCAGTTCTCTGTTAACCATACTCTCCTTTTACAGAATGGTCAAATGATAAATGGACTGAGAGCGCTTTTCTGACCAGTGGCCACTCAAAGAGCTTTTCCATATTACCTTACATTCACCCTTTATACACACAGAACCAAGTCAGAGTTCAGACCAAATGTAAACTGTTTCTAATGCAAGTTAACAAACATCTGTACTGGGGTTTCAAGCAGACCAGGACTGGGTTAATGCAGATAATCAAAGCATTTTAGCTTTGGTATAAGGGTTAGGGAATGTTTGAGAAATTGTATCTGGACACCTCATCGGTGTGTCTTATAAATAGAACGCCGAGCCGTTAAAGGCGAGGGGACTGTGGGCAGCGGCGTGATGATCTGTAGATTCAGAGCGTTGACGAATATGTGATCCCACCATGTGACACATCTCAGCCGATCCCGACGACATGGAACAATTTCTTTGAATGTACACCAAAAGAGTTGACTCAGTGTCTTCTGCTTTGAAGCAAATAAGTAAAGTCAACCTGTTTAAAAAGACTTGAAACTGTTAGGCGGCCTTGATGGCCCATGTTGTAATGATAATAGTTCCTAATTAAATAGTGCATTTCTTGAACCCATGCGCTGGTAAGGTTGGTTAAGGCTGGTTAAAGGGGATGGTTGATGGTGATCGATTGGTTGGTTGTAAACGGGTTGTTATACAACCAACCAATAGTGTTAAAGTGTGAGGTTCCCAGCCCAATAATTTGCTTAAAAAACAAACAAACATTGCTCTCATCCTTCCATTCAAAATTATATGAATCAATTTATAGCAGTAGTAGTAGTTGAATAGTAACAATTCAGTGGTCGGATTAAAGAGTTCCACAGAACCAATAAAATATTAAAGACATTCCAATATTCACACGATTAGTTTACTTTGGTTTTAACACTGTGTCCACTTGCTCATGTCCAGACGCCCACACAATGAGCCTCTCCACACCTCTCCATCAGATATTACTCATGCCTGGCAGCAGAAGGGAGAGAAGGAGTGGAGCAGAGAGAGAGAGAGAGGTGATTTAGAGACGACGAGAGAGAGGGGGGATGTAGAGATGGAGAGAGAGAGGTGATGTAGAGACAGAGAGCTGATGGAGAGAGAGAGGTGATGAGAGAGAGGTGATGGAGAGATGGGGAGAGAGAGGAGTAGCAATGGGGGAAGAGGAAGGATGAGAGAGAGAGAGAGAGAGAGAGAGAGAGAGAGAGAGAGAGAGAGAGAGAGAGAGAGAGAGAGAGAGAGAGAGAGAGAGAGAGAGAGAGAGAGAGAGAGAGAGAGAGAGGTCAAAATGAAGAAAGAGGGAGGTAGAGAACAGACAGAAAGAAAAAGGGAGGGAAGGAGAGAGAGAGAGCGTAGAGGGAGAGAGAAAGAGGGAGATTCCACAAATTCTCCTTCCCCTCCTCCTCAGTGGCTCCCCTCTTGCTTCCCCAGCCTGGAGCGGGGGAGGCGAATAAGGAGGAGGGAGGAGGAGGAGGGGGAAGGGAGAGAAGAAGGTGGAGGGGGGGGGGGGGGTCTGAGTCAGTGCTGAAGTCACGGAGGTGGGAAGTTGTAAAACGTGACAGTAGGTGGACGCAGATGAACCTTCTAAATTTACACCAGCTTGACGAGAACTCGCCAACGCCACGCCACTGCTTAGCTACAGCCTCCTGGTGTGATGTCTTAATGTATTTCAGAGGAAATAAAAATAAAACGCCCTACAAGGACTTCTCTGTTTACTAGTCATCGCTACTTGGCTCGCCGCCTCGTTTCAGTTTCGTGGCTTCCACACAACCGACGTTTCTTCAGGGCACCAACTGCTCCCAAATCTCGTAAAAACCAACAACTACTGTCTGTTAAAAAATCGTAAGCAATGAGTTTTGTAAAAAAACATGTTAGAGCAAACTATGAAGGGAGTTATGGTCAAATCTATTAAATAAATGTATATCTGTTCAGGCATTTCTCTCAATAAGAGCCTCCAAGGGCTGCAGAAGGCCATATTCAGTTAGACTGAATCGAATGCTTTGGACTCTCAGCGGCTGGGTACTTGATTAGATTGCTGATGGCTGCTGATTACCTGTGAGCAATCCACTGACTGGAGAACAAAACAGGGAAGCAGTACTAATGGTACGCTCCATCATTTCCTTTTAGATGCTAATAATCAGTTTACCGTGATTGGACCTTTCTCGTGGTTGAGAGTAGGAGGGTGTGGGGGGGCTTTAGATCCAACATGCTAGCCAATGGACTTTTAACAGAAACGTGGTGCTTTGGGACATAGGATCAAAGCAAGGCCTCACAACAAAAGGGAGTTATTGTCTGGGCGGCTCAGTTCACAGCCGACTCCCTGAAGCTTGTGTCCTATTACATAATGTTTGCTAATCTGTTTTCTTTCTTTTAATAGCTAGCAGCTTGGAAAGCCTTTGTGTTAAGGAATGTAAGCATGTCCCCATAACTTTAGTCGTTCAACGTTCATTAGAACACATTGGCCGAGAACACAGACATTTTTGTTATTATGGCAATTATCTCATGGTACATTATCTTTAAGTGGCAAGAGAGTGGTTTTTATTGTTTATTAAAGCAATGAGTACTGCATTTAAATGTATTTAATTTACTTAGGTAATATATAATTGTACATTTACTCAAGACCCCAATAAGATCTGAATCAATCAAACCGTCTCCCTTTTGCAGGTTTCTTAATTAATAGCACAGAGCCTCACTAATTCATTTGAGGGCTATGAACAAGAATAACTGTCAATTAATACCTTACCTATCTCCGAAAAGGACAGGAGGACCCATTGAATTATCCTTAGAAGTATTAATTCCTAGAAGGAATTATCCTTCTTTCTGCTGCTCTCTAGTGGAACTCAACCAAATAACATTGACAATGTAAAATGAATGATGGAATGACTGACGGTAAGTACCAAAGAATGGTTAGTAACCAACATGATTTCATCCACACGCTCCAAAAATGTGTATACAGATTATAATCAAGATTGGAAGAATTAATGCTATATTTCACATTTAAAACCATTTGCTGCATCTTGTCAGCTGTTTTACATCAAAAAAAATAGAAGCTAATCAGGCAAGAATAAGATCGCTTTGAAAAGCCATCCAATAATCAGGCCTCACTGTGGATCTAGGTTCTGGGCTCTGTGTCGGAATGCATGAATGAGGAGCGAGAGAACAAACACACATACAGGCCACTGTCCAGGGACAGAAACTCACAGGATTCTGACGAACAGATTCCCAAAGAATGACCAAATGGAGACCTTCAAAGAGGGTGGATGATGAGTCATCACGGGGTATGTAAAAAGATGCCCCAAGTGGATAACGTCATGCCAAACTATCCAGAGAGGGACAATCAGCCAACTCTTGGGGCCCCGGCCCTCTCGAAGGGAACCGGGTCAGCAAAGCATGAATCCAGATGGATCCAGTCAGCAATCAGAGCATGAATCTGGTGGTGGTGGTGGTGGTGGTGGTGGAGGTGGCGGTGGTGGTGTTTGGGAAGTGTTGAGACCTGCGGCTTTAAATAAACAGAGACGCCGACCTCGAGGTGGGCCCATTGGCCCCTGGGCCACTGGGCTTTGGGGTTGTGGGGTGGTGGGGGGGGGCACAGCACAGGGCAGGACCTTGTGCTAAGTCAAGCTCCAGTGTAGCGCACGGCTCTTCTCTGCTGTGCTAGCTGACCTAGCAGCCCGTGTCCTGGGCTCTAAATAGGCCAGCCAACTCTTCTTTTCTAATTAGGCAACAAAACCAGCAGGGACCAGCCAGCCCTAATGTTCTCTAGCTGGGTTTATTTACTCGGGGATGAAGCTTAGTTCAGCAGGGGGCTTTTGGGGGAATGCTTGGAAGGGCGAAGTCTCAGAAGGTCTAACGAGAATATGTTTCTCGGCCCATTCACATGCTTTTTGAAGTTATCATTTTCCTTGAAGTCGTTTTGCAGATGTCATTAATAAAGAGCAGGTAGGGGGGTTGGGGTATCGCCCAAGGATGTCTACAGGTAGACTGTGGGAATGGGGTATCGAACCCAGGGCTAACACCCAAATAAACAGAGACTCCGTCCTCGAGTCTCACACACTTGGTCAAAATTACAGTACAAAACTGCTATCACAGTAATGGTACCACCATCAGCAGTCATACAGTCTCAAATGGCTTTAGGGACCGCAACAACACATTTGGATGTTGTTGATAACATGAATGTTGTATATTTTGCCCCTCAGATTTCGTCTCACTTGACATTCTAATGTGAAAAAAATAGTATGGGTTACAAAATATAGTCCATAATGAGGATTTAGTTTGTAAGATGTAATTGATACATTACAGTGTGAGTTTTCAAAAATGCAATTTTGCTAGTTATAAGTCACTACATTGAACTATTTACATTTTCAACTTTTTGTTTGGGCAGTAGGCCTATTAACCTTTTAGACATCATTTTGATTATCAGAGACTTCTCTGTAGACCAGATGCAGGTCAGTCAAAGTTTCAGTTTAATCTTTTAGTATGCAAAGCAAATGAACAAAGGGCATCTATTCATCTACAATGTGAGTCTAATGAGTGGATACCTGAGTCACTACTTCTCCAGTCCGTCCTTCTCTGTGTGATCTTGCTACGAATGGCCCGATACTACTTGCCCCTCGAAAGACCACAACGCCTAGCAACTATTTTATACACAAGTTCGTTTAAAAAGCATTGTAATTCTAATTTAGTGATGTATATGATGTATACGATTGCTTGATTGAGTTGGAAATATTTCATGATAAACCAATTGACGTGAACAGAATGAATATCAACAAATATATGGGATGTCATACTAAATATAACAACTAGGTGGCAGTGCAACGGCTGGTGGACGGACCGAAACCAAAAAAGCCTTGAAAATAAATTATTTCCGGTTCCGGTTTAGTACTCAATAATAACAGAAGCGGGAGTCTCGCAGGTAGTAAACTCACTTCGTTTGGAGATAGTTAGGGGCTGAAACAGGTGACAAATATTTACTCACTGTTTTATAGAACAGTGTAAGATGCAGAGAGGTAACACGAGGTTTCCAAGCCCGGGTGGAATGAGGCCGCCGATGGGAGGTTTCAGGAGCCCCGGAGCGGACAACCAAGGCAGCGGCGACGGAGGAAGGTTTTGCCCACCCACATTTGGGTACCGCGGGGCTGGTTCCCCCTCTACCGGACCACGATTCGGAAACTTTGGGGGTTCTCCTAATTCCTCGAGAGATTTCGGTAACAATAACAGGAGTTTTGGGCCAAGTGAGGGGTATTATGGTAACACATCCTCACCCATGCGTACACCGCGCAGACAGGACGGGAACGGCCGCGGTGGTCAGTCCTATAGACACCAGTCTCCGTACCAAACGCACAGTCCTTCCCCGTATCGTCGTGGCTTTCAGGTAAACACACAACCTTCATAGTGGAGGGTGTTGGTGGACATGTTAACATTTATATGGTTTGCGTACATTGTTTATGAATTCGTATTTTACATGCTGGGAACAGCCGTCGACCTTTTCTCATATTTTACCGAATTAATCTTTCTTTAAAGGGTTCACCGCAGACATCCACCCCGTTTGTCAGGGAGAGGGGCGGTGGCGGAGTGGAGAAGTATTACAGCCCGTCCATGGTACAGGACCCCTGGGCTAGCCTAAAGCCAGTGGAGGTTACACAAACGGGGACCAAAAGCAGTACGCCGAACACTTTCCACACAGGCAAAACGACGAGATATTTCTAAGGACAATGTTGGATTGCGATGGGATAGTAGGGCGAAACTCACTTCGGGCGTTATCGTGATGAATTTGTAATAAGGAACGTCAGTTTTTATTTTGCAGATTGAAAATATCACCAGCGTATATATTACCTATTTTCTCAGGTATTTTGATTTTGAAAGTTTGTTCTACATGAACTCAAAAACAGCATTTTAATCATCCGACGGCTAAAAGGTCAAATCCCAGGGAATGTATTTACTACAAGATGTCATAAATACCTTGGCCCCTTATGTAACTGTACATATACCTTTTTGAAATGTTAAACGTAATTGAATATCATTTTATGGAGTATTGTTAGTATTTTACAAACCATTTTAAAATCAATTCAAAAGCATGTTTACGTTTTTTAGAAATTAAAACATTTGTTATACATGTGATTTCCATTTAATTATTTCTCCTGGATTGAAACTAATAATTTTCACATTTTAATGAATGCACAAGCTAATTTAAACTGTACTTTGATACACTGTCAGGATATTGACCCATAACATTATTCTGAAATCCTAAACATTTCGGCTTCATAAATATCTTCATAAATATCTATCTATTGAGCTTGCACTACAAATTCAGGCTTTAATTGCTGGTCGTCAAGTAATCCGTAATCAAACCATGTAAAACTATTACTACAGATTGAAGTTTTCTCTTCATGTAGCAACATTTCCCAGAAGCCAGTGTCTCCGCATGATGGATTGCCAATAGCATGCAATTATCGTATTTTCTTGTTGAAGCTTTGTACGGTTATGGCTAGGACAGAGTGATTGAGGTGAATGCTGCTCATGGGGTGTTAAGGAGAAATACAGCCAGCATGAGGGGCTATAGGCCATGTTGAACTATTCAAGTCACAACAGATTGGCATGAGTTGAAGAAAACGAGAACTTTAATGTAGTGTAAATATGGCTTTAATTTGACAGTTGCGCACAATGATAAACATCCAGTTTACAATACACTTAAAACACTCAAGTAAGGTTTATAAATAGACTCTGACAAGCACAATTTCCATTAAGAGCCTACATCAATTTCTCAGCAGTTAACCGGTTATCAGCTTCTATTAATATATACCACAATTACTCTTGACACTTTGCCACAACCACACAGTCATGCAGCACTCGGTAAGCTGCCATTGTACTTCAGCTGCAAATTATTAACTTTTAGAAGGAACATCACTATGTCGTCTTATTTTCTTTAAAACATTCAGCCTGTATTAACAAATGCCAGGAAAGCAAACTTACTTGCCACCATACAAGCTCCTGTCCCCCACAGGTACGATGGAAACGTTTGAGTCTTTGACCTGTGGGCTCTGGGTACCACTGGGAGCGGTGTGGTCCACATCCAGCTGTGGTTCTCTAGTGACAAGGAGGAGGGGTAGAAACGGACAAAGGGCCGTTTGTCCGGCCCAGCCTCCTTAGCTGGAGCGCGACCAACAGCAGCAGCGGTCTCTAATCCTCTGAAGCAGACTCTTCTTTTTCTTCCCGCCTTTCTCTTTTCCATCCTCCATCTTCCGGCCACGGATCTCGCGCAGGAGGTCAAAGAACGCCTGCAAGGAGGTCAAATGGTGACTAAAGGGCTGATTAAGGTTCCACGTCGACTGTCACCATGGTGAGTTGGTGACTTATGTTCTCAACCAAACCTGGTCAGGAACAGCTAAGCTAAGTATCAGGGTTAGATCGGCGTGCGCAGCTTCCTAGCCCCTCCTTTGACAATGGCTTCACCATTACTGGGTGTTCCCGTGGACCTCAGAGCCTGTTTGCGTACAGGGGTCTCTCCAACATTGGCTCTTTCAGGACAGATCCCTAAGCATTGCCTGAGAATATTCTTTATGAGAGATACAGGTTCTCATCAGAGGGTATTCGCTATTTGACCGTCCTTGTTGGACCTTATGTAGACAATGCTTACTGTGTCTCCGTGAGAGAGTGGTAGAGTGGCAGTAGCGCGTCAGTCTTGAATCTCCGTGCGGGGGGTTTGACTCCCAAGTGACGAGCATTTATGTGAAGCTTAAAAAGTTCCAATTCTCATGCATAAGGGATTCTTATTCACTAAAGGTTATGGATTTGTCTTTTTGTGCTTATTTCGAACTTGAACCCATTTTTTTCAAGGCCGTGCTGGTGCCAGCGAGATTTGAACCCCGGTCGCTGGCGTTCGGGTCTTATACTGACCCACTACGCCACCGCCGCTACATCTCAGCGGTTTAAAGCATATGCAATACATTTCTTACATAGGGTGTATTTAAAGTGAATTCCCTAAATTATACAATAAGGCAGGTTGGACGTTGCTTATGCATTTTGAAATCATTCTATTGGGATTAATGGCGAATTATTCTGCATTTGGCATAGTTATTTTATAGACAATATGCAGAATCTTTTCTGCATATTACTCGATAAACGGACATTTCACGTGAAAGCGCATTGAACCTAAAGCGGAAAACCTGACTCGACTAATCGAATCCTAAGTGAGCGTTGCGTCTGTCGACCCAGGCTTTCCAACAGTGGAGCACTTACTTACTTTGCTGCTTATTTGGAGCCGTTCTACTAAGATACAGCCCTCTCTCGCTGAGCATTTTTACACTGCCAAATATGCCGTTTTATGCATGCCTTTTTCGCGACACAGTCCGCGTGTTTAAACTGCCCTAAGTAAATTGCCTGCTTGAGCTAGCACCCCAATTTGCCATCCCGGACCCTGCACACATTGGCGGTTTATTGCGTTTCATTCTGTTGTAAATGCGATGGCTCCGGTTCTTGGGGGGGGGGGGGGCTGGGGTAGAGGTGTTGCTGCACTGTCTCCAGAGACAATGTAGCGATATCATCAGCAGTTCTAACTGGAGAGACAGTGTAATCCGCAAGCTGCTGATCATGTGAGAGAAGGTGATGCAGTCATATAAAACAAAAATGTTGAAAGCTAGTGTGATCTACGAGAGAGACGCCGAGGAACTGTCCTTACGAGGCTTGTCGGGATAAAAAAAAGTGGTCAGCAAAATAAAGCATATTTGGCTTTTATTGCACTTGTAAATAGTTAATCGTGTTTGTAGCCTACACATGAACTTATTCTTGCATGCGGGGGTCTTCATTCATAAAAAACTAAACCATTGGGAGTATGCAAGTTTTTCTAAAGAGCTCTAGACTGTGCGCAGGCCCACCTTCTCCAGTGAACCAAGAAAGCCTGTGCCATTTAGAACGGCGGATTTTTGATCAAAGACTGACCTTCGCTATCGCACCAACGTGAACCCAATTGTGAACAGCATGCCGCCATGTTTATGGTTTGATGGGGTAGAAGCCAGGGTCGCATGGCTCGCCGGCTCATTAGCATCTATACCGTAGCCTGAGCGCACCTCTCCGAAGAGTACGCCACGGAGTTGAACTGTACTTGAGTACGGATGGTGTGCTCACACTAGCCAAACGATCTAGGCTCTAGGGGGCAAACATACTAGTACGGTACCGATGGCCTAGTGTGAGTTCACGCTTAGTGAGCGGACCTATCACAGCCCTTGCCGCTGCGTCGCCTCGACGCAAGGTTATAGTTTTTGGGAGGCGCAGGTCAGGCTCTTGCGGTGGACGTAAGGACGTACTGGGTCCATAAACCCCCTTGCGTTGCCTCGACGTGGAACCATAATCTGCCTTAAGGATCGTAGGTTAACATATCGACTTGATATTTGTAAATTATGTATAAGCAAATAAAGATCAGGGAAAGTTTAAGGTAATATATCATTCAAAGTAAATCTAGATGGTCCAAAATAATGGTCTGAGCAGGTCTGATCATGCTTGGATGTTTTTATAACCGGACATCCACCAGGCCCAGTGTCTGCGAGCGGCTCCTACCTTGTCAACGTTAGCCCGGGTCTTGGCTGACGTCTCCACGTAGCCGACCCCCCACTGCTCCCCTCGGGCCTTAGCCTCCTCGGTGCTGATCTGCCTCCGGTCCTCCAGGTCAGACTTGTTCCCCACCAGGATGAACGGCACCTGGCCATCCTCCTTCACCCGCACGATCTGCTCCCTGAGCAACACGTTCTGAAGTTATTATGTGGTCATTCAGCACGCGCTTCTTCCCAAAATGATTGACAGCGGCTTTCTTGAGACGATTGCCATTTAGGAGCATCTAAGGGATAAGGGCGTCATGCTCAAGGATTCTCACAGGTAGACTGCAGGGTGACATTTGGATTTAAACACAACTTTTCGATGGGGGTTTAGCCACAGTCCTTTGCACCACATTTCATGAGGTATCAACTATTTGGGGGGGGGGGGGGAAATCATCTCCCTCTACATATACTTTCATTTCAGTTGTTTGAATGTATGACACTACAGGGTGAAACCATTATGCTTTGTCGAGGGTGAAATTGAAAACAGGCGCTAAACAAATAAAAGCTGCGTCAAAAGAAAAAAACATTAAAAAAAAATGATGTTAAATTCCTCATGACTGAAAGCATTGTGAATGCGTGGGGTCTGCAATACATGGTCAGAATTTCGTGCTCCTTTCTGATTGGCTGCCCAGTACCTCAAGTCGGCAGCAGCAGCTAGGGACTCGGGCTCTGTAATGGAGAAGACACACAGGAAGCCCTCCCCGCTGCGGAAGTAGTTGTCCCGTATGGCGGCGTAGTCCTCCTGGCCCGCGGTGTCCAGGATGTCCACCTGCACCTCCTGCCCGTCAACCACCACCTTCTTCCTGTAGCTGTCCGCTTTGGTAGGCTCGTAGTCCTCCACAAACTGGAGGGCGGACGCACACACACCTGATTGCAGGCTAGTCTATGCATAGATGCACGTTTGTCTGTAGTATGTACACAAGTCTGCCTGTCGATGTGCTAATGTATTTTTGTACAATAATCTGTCTGTCCACTAATCGGTCTGTATATATGCTAATGTATGTCTGTACACACTAGTCTGTCTGTTTACGAGGTAGTCTGTTTCTTCTGGCCAGGGTACAGCAAAACATGTCCAATCCACAAGAGTTTTATAGATTATATACAACCAAGATCCGACGATACTACTTTATGATACCTTGAAACCTGTAATTACTCTATTTACAATAATGCTACTTATTGAATGTACTTTTTTCATCTACCACTTATCTTTGTCTAGTTAGCCTAGCCATAACCTGACCCACTTACTGTAAACAATTCCCTGCAAGTCAATTTGGATGGATGTTTGCAGTGTCTGCTAAATTACTCAATATCAAATAATTTCCATTGGAAAGTCCTTTGGGCCAATGCACACACACACACACACACACTCACCTCATCATACATGAACTGCAGCGTGAGGGCGGACTTGCCCACTCCTCCACTGCCCACCATGATCACCTTATGGAGGGCCAGTGGTGGGGATCCTTTACTCTTATCGGCAGCCATGATTTGGTCAACTGGTGGGCTGGAAACAAGGCAGGTAGTATGAGTACCGGTCAGGTGAGCGGGTCAAAAAAACACTTGAGCCCCCAGGAAATACCTCTACGTGGATCCTCTTCGTTCACTTCGCCGGTCCTGGACGAACTAGAAACGCACACAAATATCCGTCAGTAAACTTTTGTTTGTTAGTCTCTTATTTGTTTAACAGAACAAGCGGAGACAGTACAATGTTGCGTGCGGTTAGACAGACTCTGCCTTCCAGCTCGACATTCATGAACAAAACGTCTTTTGTAAAGCCAGCTAAGGTGACATCACCAGCCCCGGGTCTGATGACAGACCATGGCCAAATCATCCACAAACAAACGCAGAGCAGCAACGCAGTGTAGAAACCTGCCCTGCCCAAAGGCTGCGAAGGAGTAGTGTGGTTTAAATGGTATAAGCCTGTCGGGTCACAAATAAAGCCTTTTTTTTTTTTTACTATATTTGCATAAAAGTTGAAACGCAAAGTTGAAAACACAAAACCTCGAAAATAAGTAAAACATAAATATGTAATAGATAAGATAGTGTTGGCAACCTATAGTTAATCGTTGTAGCACTAGCAGGGCGACAAATGTGTCACCAGTTTGTAAACAATCACTAGATGAAAAAATGATGTCGTCTAATGATGTACCTGGTTTGACCGGTTCTGTGAGGTAGTCCGCTTTCCAGGACAACACTGCTGCCTGCGATCCAATATCCAGCAACGATGAAACTACTTAGCCAATAAATCTATAAAACAAATTACTAAATCTGCGTTAAGGCTAGCAAAGGGCTTGCCTACGTAACTTGTTTAACAACAGTCCGCCCTGACAATGATATCTGTTGTGAGCCTAAACAAACCAACTTCCCTGCGGGCAGTCAGGTGTACGACGCGTTATCTGGCGCTGACAACGAGGAGGTGGTTCCTCGACCGACAGCATCCTCGTCGATACCTGTTAATTACGGGGTTTCAGGCAGGACGATACATGCTGCTGTTCTACTCGTAGGTTAAACTGTCATCCGGACCGACCTCGGTCCGACGGTGCTCTGTATGGAAAGCCAACAGGGCCAGAATTTGCCTGGTTCCAGTTACCACGTCGTTGGGCGTTCATAAACGCTATTTTTTAGCGCCATCCTTCGGGAGGCTATGGTAAGGCATTCTTTTTTTTTAAATTAAATATTAATCGAATATTTCGTGTCTATTGACCACATGGTGAATGCCTAAATTTGAATGGCCACATTGCTCAATTATACCCAATACTCAATCAAGTATATATTATTTTCTCACATTTATAGAAGAAAACATCATTGTTGACACTCCATTCTACATCTCCGGTGAGTCCAAACCAATAAGTATTGAACATGTTTTTAATAGTATAAATCTTAATTAATAATAGGAATACATAAACCAATCAATGTCAATGAATAAAAGGAATCCACTAGACATGTAGGTGTTCATCACAAGCGGTCCACGTTTACAATCAATGTTAAACATCCCTGTAGACGTCCATGTTAGACGCCCGTGTTAGAATTCCATGTTATTAGAAATTAATTTGTTTGACATACATGTGTTTAACATAGGCCTACATGTGTTTAACATCCATGTAAGACGTCCATGTTGGTTCCCCATCTTGGAAATCAATTTTCTAAACATCCATGTTAGATGTCCATGCCAGAGGCACATGTTAAACATCCATGTTAAACGTCTATGTAGAAGTCCTTTAGGTCTATCTGTGACAAGTTAGGGGAGGGGTCTCTTTGCCGCTCCTACCTCCCTCCTCACTGTGAGGTTGAGGCTGCAGGGGCCGCTGTCTCCCGCCTCCACCTCCGAGTCTCGTTAGAGAGAGATGGAGGGAGGATGATAAAAAGTAAGAAAGAAGAGACAAAAGGGAGGGAAAGTGGAGTTGCGAAGAAGTGAGGAAGAAAAGAATGGGGTGGTAAGAAGAAGAAGATAGAGAAGAAAAAGGGTGGATAGAGGAGCTGGACGGAAACCATTACTTCATTAAGTAGTCCTCGCCCACTAGCACATTCTTAAAAATATGTTCACGTCCATTTCTGCCCAAATTATAAATAAATCACTTGGGGACTGGGCTTTATTGCTGTTCAGGCTTTCAACCTCTTCACTTGCTCCAATCAGACTTCGGGGGAGTTGTTTGGAATAAAGAATGTTTGGTTGATTTGGTAACGCAAAACGCCCGGTAACAGATAACCCATGCAGTAGCATGCATTTGACCCATAGAGGGCAGTGTGAGCCCATATTTACTTCTTATCGTACGATTTTAAAAGTTAGTGCATTTAATGAGAGATTTGGAACAAGATCAATCCATTGCGCTATCATGTAACCCACTACCTCACTTTTCCTTTAAAATCAGGGGCATAAGGTTTGTTTTTCCTTTTAGAAACATTCATTTGCATTTTGTGGCATTCATCTACTAGTCCAAGTACTCTGTAGTAGTAGTAGTAGTAGTAGTAGTAGTAGTAGTAGTAGTGCTGCTAATGTTGTGCTAGTATGGCCATGGGACATACCTTGAGAGTGAGGTTTAGCAGCTGTTGCCATTTCAGATGTCTGACACACCAAACCCGTTCAGGGGGTGAAGCAGCAGGAGGATCTTGGTCAGGAGGTCATCCACCAGGTTACTGCCGATGGTGGAAGGAGTTCTGGGAGTATGGGACCGGTTAGCCGACTACATCCTCTGGATGAATTTAATGTATGTGAATGGAAATGGAAGTTTGAACTTCATGGGCTTACATTTCCCAAGTACGTTTAGTATACCTAACTCCATTGTATTATTTCATCAGCTCAGGCAAATAATAAGATACATTTGATCTTTGACATTGTCAATCTATCTTTGGGTGTAATGCTTTAGTATTTTATATTATTAATTTAGTATTTTCCATTCATGTAGTTTTTAAGCAGTATCGGAAACAGTCTGGATTACCGTGACAGCAGCCAACCTCTAAAAAGTTACGCTGAATACAATAAAATTGTTGATTAATACTAGAATGATTTTGTATGCCTGAGCAACTGACCAGCTGGTCTTCTTGCGAATCTTGCAGCTGGTCTGGGACCAGCCGGGCTACACCCAGAGCCACCAGGTGGAGTGTAAAGTGGCAGAGGTTGTGTGACAAGGTGGACAGAGCTGTCTCCAGATCCTCCATGTTGTCCAACACCTGCTCCACGTGAGCCCGGATGGACTGGGCCACCTGGAAGACATGGAGACCATGGAGACAATAGACCCAGACGCATGTTGTGTGCATCTTTCGAATACAAATCATTTGATAAATCGACTAACTACAAAAATATAGATGTTTTGAAAACAACAATATAAGTAAACCTTTTTACAAGAAAAGTAACACCTTGAATCAAAGTATGTTAAATTCTATAAGATGCAAAATGATGTGGTATTAAATGGATGGATTTGCAATATAATATCTAATTATCAGCCTTAAACACACAAAGAGGTCAGCAGAATATTAGCATGGAGGCATCTAATCCCGACATCTGGAGAGTGGAGACCTGGTGAGAAGCAGTGGGCCGGAGGAGGTGGGTGGGGTGCTCCCTGTCTTCTGTCACCCTGACCCAGTGGAAAGAGGAGCAGAGGAGGTGCTTGGTCTCCTTGGTGAGCATGGTGATCGTCTGAGTGGGCCAGATTGTTTGGTTTCACACCCTATTGTGCTACGTTTGATCCCGTTGGACTTGAAAGAATAGCCCAACGTTTGTTAGCCGTAGTTGTGCTGGGGACAGTACTGGTCAGTACCTGAGTCAGAAGCTGAGAAACGACCTCTATATGATGAAGGCATTAGCAACAAACGCCCACTAGGGCGTCGCTGAGGCGTGGGTATAGTCGACAGCCGCCGCGACCTCAGTGGAGGGTGATCGAAAGTTCTGAAATGATTCAACTCAGATCCTATATTTTTGGATGATAAAAACAAAGATACTGTGACACATTATAATATGAACATTCTAGCAGGCCCATGCTTGTCTACAAATAATATCAATACGAATAGCCACAAGATTGCGTTCTTTGCTTAAGGACCTCGACACACAAAAAAATTACAAGCAAGTTGCAACTGTTAAAAAAAAAAACATAGTAAAATAATATTTAACGTTACCTTTCCAACAATTGATCTGTTTTTGTGAACATAAAACTCTCAGGCATTAACCTCAACATTCCGAGTTATTGTTGGTAGGCCAGAGCAGTGCAGTTCATTTTTGTTCTTTGGTGTCCCCTCGGGCCCTACAGTTGATAAAACTATGCAGTCATTCATATGTGCATCTTTTTAGGCCGCCATTAAGGAGCCTGTGCGCCGGTTTTACACAATCGATTCTAGAGTTTAACACTTAAGCTGTGTTGGAAGGTAAAATCTAACCATGACTTGTTTGCAACTTGCAAGAGCTTTTCCAATTCCCCAGATACAATTATTTATATTATCATATTCAAGTTGAAGTGGTGTGTCGCTGTATGAGCGCGAAAAAGCGATTTTTATGGTAAGCATCCGGTCGAGCTAATGTGACGAAGCACACGATTAGGCTACGTTTGTTTCTCCCCACTGAACAATTCAACTTACTACCCTCACGAAGGTAGGAGGCAGAAACACTTGTCCTGCCACTTTGCCAACTCACGGCCACTTTTTAAGTGTGAACGGGTAGTTGGCCCGTCTGATTCCAGGTGAAGAAGCCCAAGACGATGGACTGGTTCCACTGTAACCGATGTTTCAGGAGGAAAGGGCCCAAGTTCTTCGTCTCCAGTTGTGGCCATATCTGCTGTGAAGGTTGCATCAACTCCAGTAGGTCTTTCTGTGCTGCTTACATTTCTTCTTTTATTTTTCCTATTCATAATTCATATAGGCCTACGCTAGTATTGGGCCGTAAACATGTCGCCCTTCCCAGCAGAACAATGCACCGTTTGTGGAGCCAGTTGTCATTATCTGCCTCTTACAGATGCGGTGGGTCTAGCTTAACGATTTCTAATGAAAAGTCGAAACCTAGAGGTGCCCTAAAACTTTCACAAAACCTTTATTTGGGCCAAATTGTTTGTTTTTTAGATGAAGCCACAGGAAGAAGTGTTTTTCAAGGACCCTGTGAAACTTATTCAAACACGGCTTGAGCACATAACACAGGTTTGTGTGTATTAGCGACGGGTGATTTTAGATGAGGGTAATGGTCCTAAATAAAAGAGATATAATTAGTATAACATTGGCCAACTTGCTTTTAACCCTTGTTACCTACAGATTGCCCTCTTTCAACGCAAACAGAAGGAGCGAGTGACGGCCTACTTCAAGCATAAGTCTTCTGAACTGGAGAGACGCCTGAAGGAGACCACAGAGCAGGGATACAGGTGTGTGTGTGTGTGTGTGTGTGTGTGTGTGTGTGTGTGTGTGTGTGTGTGTGTGTGTGTGTGTGTGTGTGTGTGTGTGTGTGTGTGTGTGTGTGTGTGTGTGTGTGTGTGTGTGTGTGTGTGTGCTAGCCAGGCTAAACACAATTAGGTAAGTAGGCTATGTAGTATCTGTTCCTGCATTCAATAAACGTTCAGTTCTGCTACTGTCAACACATGGCTAAACATTTTAATAGTATAGCATATTATATATTATTACAGCATATTAATACCATATTAATAAAAAAATGTAGTTTTCTAAGGTTCTTCTACCTGAGGTGGCAGGACTACACGTCTCCTGGGTGCTGTCTAAAAATAGTTTTGTCTGTGTGATTTCCACAGGCAAGTCTGTGAGCTTAAAAGACAAAATGCAGAGTTGAAGAAGCCTCTTTCTCAGAGAAGGGTGAGTGTTGAGAGAGTAGCTTGATACTGCCTACTCCATCCACAACCTCCATAGCACTGTCTAATCCAAAATTCACGCGTATCTCCTTACCACAGGTCTCACCGGGACAATTTCTAACAAGCAGGTAAGAAAAACTTGTATCGCCACTTTTGTGTTCCAAAAATGCCAGTGGAATGAATATTGTGGATCGGTTTGATGGGGTTTGTATATGTTTCAATGACACAGTGCCCACAGGATATCTCTTCCAGTTGCGGTCACACCTCCAGGTAACCACAAGAATAAGGGCTTTAATTATGTAGTTCAGGTAATTTGTATACGCCTCACAAGACTTGCTTAGTACTACTGAACTGAGTAATGGTTTCTTCCCCCTCCCCCCTAGTGACACCTTGCCCACAGAATATGAGGTACGTGGTTTACTGCCTAGGCACAACAGCAGCGTCCTGGTGGTTAGGGAAGGTTTGACTCCCAGTCAAAAGAGTCTGGACTCAAACCCCAATGTCTGTAGTAGCAATCCATCACAAGCAGAACGATTAGTTCCGATCCCCGAGAAAGCTTTCGCATTCATGGAATTTGTATTGGTGCAGAAATACAAGTTACAAGATAAGCAAAAGAACAAATGGGCCAATAACTTAGATACATAAAATAATTACGAGTATTAATGTATGTCAATATAAATTGTGCGGATGTATTGTGCAAATTGCACAGTTCCTGCTCATGAATGACATCTACGTAAAAAATAAGGCAAAGAAAGTGCCCTTTAATGAAAAAAATAGTCCTCAGCAAAAGTGCTTTGTAACCTGTGCTTGACTCACTGTGTGGTCGTCAGTCATCCCAGCTTGGCCGAATCCCAGGGGAGAGCTAGAGGCCCACGGCTTTCCCTCACGGTGAGCATGATATGCATTCACACCTCCAGCCCTCTCCATGGGCTTCATTCACCAAGCGGCCATCTTGGTTCTAAACGCTAGCTGGGTGGTGGAACTGAATGCGTAATTCTGCATTCAGCTCACCCACCCAGCTTGTGGAACCAAGATGGAGGCTAGGTTAATGAGGCCCATGCTCTTAGCATGTGAAAACCCACACCTTTTTGAAACCGCACAATAAAAAATAACAAAAATTTTAACCCCTTAAATGAATTGCACATAAAAGCTATTATACTTTTAAGGATCGATTTAATTGAAATACAACATATAATATGATATTTTATTGTGCTGAATAATAATAATTGTATTTTGTGTATCTGTTTCTCTTTATGTTTATTTAAATATTTGCCTTCTGGTTGTATTGTTGTACAAGTCTTGAATTAGTTTTCTCCAAATCATTGTCCATACATAACATGTACCTCATCATTATAGCCTGGCTCCGCCTGCCTTAGTACTTCCGCTCAATTTTATTTTCCCTTCAGTACTAGGTCTTGGTCTGCGATATGTTAGTGGGTTTTCCGTGCAAATTTAGCGCGTCCAATCAGCGAACAGAGGGAGTGGCTGAGAACATTGACTTTAAAGTCAGCTCTCGTTGACGGACATCTTCACGCACGGTGTTTGGTTTGTTTACAGCCTGCGCGCAACGTGATTCCTGGCCAAACGTTAGCGATTGGTTATGGCAGATCCAAAGTGACACTGGGCAGATCCAATAGTTTTAAACTTCAACAGACACCCGCCTTAGAGTGAGTTAACGTTAGTCAATTGAGTAGGTCCAGACTCTCTGTGCAAATGAAATGAAGTACTAGAGTCTGGTCGGACCAGGCTAACATCATTACCCATTGATGATCCGAATCCTGTACTAAACTTTTTGGATGACCCAAATAGTTTATGTATGTATTATGTATGTGTGGTCTGTTACTCTCTAAAAGACACCACCTGGATCGGCCCGATCCATGTCCACTCATACTTCCCATCAGGACTTCAGTAAGTGTCTCTACAGAGCATCGCTTTGTTCGTTTAATGGTGTCAATGTAATGATAAAGCTCTTAACTTCTTGATTTTCAAAAGGTACACCAGTCTCCTATACTCCTCCAGTCAGGTAACGTATAACGTTACAAACACTGTCTGAAAGACAATTACCTTTTTACACTTTATTGATGTTAACATGTGGTCCAGTAGATCTCACCAGACCAATTCACAGATATGTACAGGTATATGCCAGAGTAAATAAAACATGAGCTTGCAGATACGCCTGGTTCCTAGGCTAGTTCACATTACCATTTGTGTTTAAATAAAACGTTTTTAAAAGAAAGGTGGTAGGAAAGTATAGCGGCGAGAGTGTTTAGTTCCCAGCCAAGTGAATGAGTTTGATCCCTGATCTCTGCGGACCACCTTGGTAGCTAGGCTACCAGATTAATAAATAAAACACATTTTCGTCCTCGTTTCTAGGGCGGGAAATCAAACTCCAAACGTTTTCCAGTTTCAGTTATTCAATGGATCATCTCTACAGTCTCCCAGACCTGGGAGAAATTGGCACTGAAATCCATTTAGTGGTCACGTTTCTGGTAAATTTAGTCACGATGAGGTCATCCCATTTATGGTAAACCCTAGGTTTGTTTTTGTAGTTGAATGGCTTGTTGTTTGTTTTGCACAGGCCATGTGGCATTATGCTGTTTAAGATATATATTCATTCATAGGCTTTCATATTCTATATTTTATTCATAAGAAAATGGCTGGAAAAGTTCATTTCTATTCAATGGTTTCAAAAAACTTGCAGTTTTTGTACCAATAAACTTTTATTAGCATTGTTGACATTGTTGAACAATCAGTGTGGAATTTGAAACGTTATTGCTTTTTTAGCACTAGATATACACAGTAGACAAGATTTCTGAAAATAGATGTATAGATACATCCCTATAATAATGGTGACTTTAATATTGGAAGACCAAAAGGAGGTTCATTGCAATGAAATATATGGTATCTTATAAGTATTCAAAATTAAAATATTCAAAACCTCATTCGAATTTTAAGGGCATGTTATATTTATAGTACAAAACAACCATAATTGTGTCAATTCAATGCCAATTCAAGTCATATTAGTCTAGTCCTATTCCTGAACAAATGTAATCTAAAAATAAGATAAACAAAAAGGTTAAATGACAGTAAATGGCCGTGTTATGAAATCAATGTTATTTACTGTGTGTTACCAGTGATACAATTGTGCAAAATGGACTGGATGATGTAGGCCATCTTTCAGTATACGAAAAAGCTATTATAGATTCACAACCATCTCTACAAATGGAATACTAGTATTTGGCTACTTTTCATACTCTTCTAATGGAATACGTAAACCATTAAAGTAACAATTCATGATATGTCACACATGTAAACACCTTAATTACATCTGCTTCAACTCATTATCTAAGGTGGATAGAAATCACGGCTGTTTGTTTTGTATCTTTTATTTCACTAGTCAATCCCCATCTACTTCTACAAATGGGCCATCTGCGCTCACTTCCAGTATTTCGTATATATATTATTGCCAGTTGTCATTTACATACGATACACCTAGCCGGTTCCTCCCTAGAACTACTACATTTCCAGTAGATAAATGGACATCTATGGCCCAAACCACTACCCTTGCATTAACTACAGAGATTACAAAATATGTATCATAGCGGAGAGAAAAATACTGATACCGATCAAGTCAGCGAGTGCAAAGCCAAATTCGGGTTGAACCTCCTCCCTTTGATTGGAGGGACATTGTTAAGGAGATGCACAAATTGAACTAATTACTGAATGGGTTTTTTCTGCAGTCAAACTGGAGCAGACCTACACTAAACACACATTGCAAACCTCAGATTTAATACTTCTTGAGATGCACAGGCTCTAAAAATGAATACATGAACAAAATGAATATATTTCAGGTATATGCATGTACTAACAGTCTGTAAATAAAAACTAATAGAATAGCCAGACTACCACACTTTGTTAAAGTACTACATTAAGCATGGTACAAGGTTCAATAAAAAAAAACTAAAATGACACTGGTTGTCATCAGAAGAGATGGCTTAACGAACGGGACAGCAGGCTCTGAAACAGCTAGTGCAACATAACAGTTTTTTAAGTGTGAATGTCCAGTGTGCCATTTGTGACAGGAATAATTGGCAATAAACACACGATTACACAGTGATAAGTCAACAATTACCATAATTATATAAACTTTCCCAGAGCAGCGCTGTGTCTGCAAAATTCTGAGATACACTGAAGTACCAAATGTACTACAAATATAAATTATACTGCTACAATACTAAAAAATAAATGTATTGCTCAGACAATCTAAACTGAGACAACTATCCTAAAATACAAACCAGTGTACAACATCCTTTTTTTTTCTTGAGGCAGTTCTTTAAAAAGCAGAAGCACAGTTCAAGACCAAATATATTAGAATACACGGGAAAAACCGCATTATAATAATAATACAAAACAATTGCTTGACTTTTGAGCTGGCTCTTGGAAGACGTAACGGATGCAGATCTATTCCAGTTAAAGCGATGCTAACCAATGGGGGGAACACACTCCACCAGTGTCTTTTTCCTCAATCCGTGTTGTCGGACTCCAGTTCGGTGACGTCGCTCACCTGAGAGGCAAACCACTCGCGGACCTGCTGGTAGCTCATTCTAGACCTCTTGCACAAGGAGTCGAGGTCTTTTTCCTGCAGCTTCCCAGTTGACTGGTGATACGCTTCCAGCGGTTGGATGTTCAGGGTGTCTGTGTTGGCGGCAGTTCCATTGGCCTGACTCGACTTTCGCTTGCGACTACCGCCACTGCCGCGTGGTGTGGTACTGTTGCCGTTGATTACGCCAGCGTTGCCCTGCTGCGTGGCCAGCTCAGCCAGGAACTGCTCCCGCACACCCTGTACCCAGCGCAGCTGCCCGTTCTTAACCGCGTAGCGTGTATCCCCAAACCACTGAATGACGTCTGCGCGCGGTAAGCCGGTGAGCTTGACGAGCTCAGTGTAATCTTCACTCTTTGGCCACTGGCAGCGCAGGAAGTGCTGCTTTAGGACGTCCAGTTGTTCCTTGGTCTTCCGCGGTCGCCCAGCGGGGGTGAGGGCTGGGGAGGAGGAAGCAGAGGACCCCGATCCCCGGGAGAGTTGTGGGGTCACGGGCGGTGAGCCCCCCTTGGTGGAGCGCGACGACTTCTTTGATCTGCTGACGCCGTTTGAAAGTCGTTTGGTAGGTGAGGCAGTTGGTGGTGGGGTGCTAGCGGGGGAGGGGCAGGGAGAAGGGTTCAATTCTTTCTCCTCCATTTGTGGGGGTGTTGTTGGCTCTATCTTGGGGGGTAGTGGCTCTATCTTCTGCAGGATTTTCTCAATCTTCTCTGTTTTCTCAGTCTTCTGTATGGTTTTCTCAGTCTTCTGTGTGGTTTTCTCAGTCTTCAGTGTGGTTAGCTCAGACTTCGCTGTGGTTTCCTCAGTCTTCTGTGGGATTTCCTCAATCTTCGCCGTGATTTGCTCTGTCTTCTCTGTGATTTCCATAGTCTTCTCTGTGATATCCTCAGTCTTCTCTGTGATTTCCTTCTGTGTGGCTGGCTCAGTCTTCTGTTTGATTTCCTCAGACTTCTGTGTGGCTTGCTCAGTTTTGGGGGCCATGGTCAATTGTAACGGTTTCTCTTCAATCGGTTCAACCTCAACAAAATGGTTGCATTACTAGAAGTCTCCTTCTCAGCTGCCTGTTCCTCGGCTTCCACAACTCGTTCCCCAAATGCCTCCAGGCTGTTTGTGAGAAAAGTCCGAAAGAAGTGAGAGTCTTTAATCCCATTGCTACGCGTCACCTCCTGAGCATTCAGGCCGTTTTGTTGCAGATGTGTCTTCGGAGAAACCAGCGGAAGGGGTTGAATCTGCTGAATGCCCTCTTGCGTTTCTGGCACAGCGGGGTGGGAGTAGGTCTGTGTAGCGCTGAGGGCCCCCCGGCCCACCCTTAGCTGGTACCGGCTATCGCTGAACCACTTTCGGATGTCGTTGCGGCTCAGCCCCGTTTCTCTGCCAGTCGCCGTACGTGCTTCTATCTCCGTGGGCCAGTCTCCCAGGAGGAACTGGTGCGGAGGACGGCGAGCTGTGGCCTTCGACTTTTTGGTAGGCAGTCCGTGACGACGCTGCTGCTTGTGTGCCTGCTGCTGCTGCTGCGCTGCTGTTGTTCGCTGCTGCTGCTGCGCTGCTGCTGGTGGAAGACTCCAATGGAGAGGTCCAGCGAGGACGTCAAGCCACCACACAGTAGCTGCGTGTGTCCCAGGAGGGCGGTAGTAAGTAGGAGTCTGGGGGTGGTGGGAAGGGAAAGATTTGAAACACAGGACCGCCGGTTCTGGCGGGTTTGTAAGAATCCTTGGGATTCGTAACACCGATTTCTTTTTGGCTGGGCATTCGAAGTGGACGGGGCCCCTTCTATTTCATGGACCGCTGTCACCGTCCACCATAACGATCGCCTCGTAACCCTTTCCTTCTTGGCCCTTTCGCAGGCGAATCTGTGTTTTTTACTTTAACATAGAGTCGCCAGCGAGCCTCAAGGCACCGAGCGCTCTCCTGCGGTCTCCTCGATTTCCTCCGAGGCCCAGCTGATGCCGTACTTGATCTCTGAACCATAAACACACCTTCACTTTGTCCAGCGGTTTTTTAGGCGCATGCCCTGGCGAGGCACTCACTTCACGGGATGTCGGTACGGAAACAAATAAATGCACTGGACTAGCTCTGGTATGGCGTCTGAGTCTCTGGTCTGATCGGCCTGGGTCCAAACCAGCTTCAGTCCTTTCAGAGAACGGGGTAAGCAGACGACAGAGGTTGTTGTTCGGTGCTGAAGCTAGCAACGCTTTGTCGTCGTCTCCCGAGTTCAGCAGATTTGTGTACATCCTTGGTAGAGCGGCAGACTTTGTGCTTTCTCCTGCTCTTGGTCCTTGGTCACCACCATCACCTGTATGGCTCTTCATCGTGCATGGCAGCGCCTTTTCTACTACCGCTGAATTCACTGGAGCTGCCCTACCAATGAGCCCCCCGGCGTCACCTCCTGCCAAACGCCCGCCACTGACCTCTCTCAGCTTAATCCTCAGTCTAACAAGGCAGCGTCAAGTGTTCTGGAACAGAGGGCTCTTGTGCCGCTCGCACTCTGCACTTGTCCAGTGCATGGGTTGCAGTTACAAAAGGTGTAGTGAGCCAGTGGTTTTTGGGGAGGAATGACAGGTCTGGGATTCCAAGTCATTCTTTCTGTTCACAACTGCAAGGGTTCTGATTCTTTAACTCTTAATGAGTGGTGACAAGGTTTATTCTGAAAACATGGTCTTTATGGTGGGATAAATAACCTACACATGGACTTCATGGTACTATTATCAGTTTCGACTTCCTATTTCATCTATCTACCTGCCAGAAATTAGCAATCAAATCCAAGGACTGATAAGACACTGAATTCTTACAAAGGAATGCAAGTACGCCTACAGGGTAAAGTAGAAAACAAGGTATAATTGTGCACACAGCATATAATGCTAGCTCTAACGGCTACAAAAACCCATAATCACAATGAATGGCCATGAAACAGTCTGATTCATCCTGTTGCAAAAAAGACATTAACAAAACACGCAGCTTACCGAGTTTTCTCCACTAGTTTCAGCATGACACCACCGATATGGATTTCCCCAGTCACCCTCAAAGACACATCCCTTTTGAGGTCGGTTGACATGCATCTTCAGTTCCCCCATGTCCCGTCGGCATAGCCAGCCATCGGGCATTCGGATCATCCCGTCCAGCGCCATTCCTGTCAAAAGAGAACGAAAAGGGGGACAGGAAGTTCTCATCAGGAGTTTGGAGTCCATCAGGTGGCCTCAAGCTGTTTGACCTTTCATGTAACGTGGCGTATGGGGCACGCTGGATCAATCCAGTGCGGATGCCTTGCCTATCATTTATAATTGATATCTCTGCTCAAAATTAGAAAAAATCACATGGAGAGAGCCCAATAGGGCCATTTAAGTTGTATACTTGTGGAAAAACGACCCCCACATATTCCCCCCGACGAGCTCACGTTACAGCCCCCCGGTGTTAACAATGCATGCCTTCTTGAAAGTTGGTGTGAGAGAGCGTTTAGCGATTCTACACGACCGCTATTGAACCGCTTTGGATCAATACTTAGAAACAGAAACCAAAGCTTCGGACCTGGTGCGAGAGTTCAACAATGTTTTTCGTGGCTCTGGAGTGAAAGCGGGCCTGTTACACCTGTTAAAAGTAACCGGTAAACCTTACTCTCGTACAAATAGAGCAAGAAAGTAAATTACGTAAAGCAGCGCGCCAAGAACAAGGAACTCCTGCACACTAACTGCAACCCTCAATTCAAAAGTAACGGAATCAGTTAAAAACCTAGGTTTGAAAAGGCAAGCAAAACATACTCGGGGATCATTTAAGAGAGGACAAGACAGTGAATTTCATTTGGTCGTTTTGGGAATATAAAATAACCTATTCCGGTCAATGTTTTCATATTTCATAGCGCCATAGAGTAACGTTACTGGGTTGGAAAACGTAAATCAAGTCTCACTCACCTTCAGAAATACACCAAACCCAGAGACCAAAAGCGCAAAAACTGTCGACCGTACGATATTCAACAAGTCCAGGTCCCTATCACACCATGTATAAAGATGTTTTTTAAAAAGAAAAAAACAAGAACTCGCCGAAGTGAAGTATCCCAAAGTGTTTCCTCGGGCTTCGGCTAATGAAGTCCAGGCGCGTCCCGGTTCCTTCCCTCCCTCTTTCCAGCAGAAGCGGATCACGTCACTGTTCCAATCCCACTTTTCCTTTCACACTGGGACCTTTCTTTCCCTAGCGGTCCCCACTGTTTCCTACACATACCCTGCTCTGCTGTAGTTTCTATCTTTATTCAAAGAATCTCTAAATGTCATGCACAGTGGGTTCATTCTTTATTCACTTTTATATCCATGTAATGTGCTGATTTGCCAGTGCCCAGTTTGGCAAAAGAGGCTGTATGATTTAAACCTCGTAATTAAGACTCATATTTATACATCCCCCAACAAATTATATTTTTAAATAGTAGATAACTATTCAGCGATTCACATCTATGATGGGACCAGGCGACAGCAAACTGCCTTTTATGGAAATAGTAAAGACATGCATGAGTTTGCAGCCTGCATCCGTATACTATGGGGTCTTTTGGGTTTATAAATGGTCCAAATAACTACGGGACTTCTGACTCAACTTTATTTATATTCCAATTGCACTGCCGCAGGTCTAACTGTTTGAATCAAGCTGCAGGTCTTAAGTAAATCACTGTATTTGTACAGACAACATCCAATGTTGTCACGGTCAACTATCAACAATCAACAGCAGTGTGTTGAATTTCACAGTGGTCCTCTTTTAAATTCGGAGCGGGATCAAAAGGGTTTGTTATCCTTCATATAGGCCTACAAATGATATGTAGCTGGCCTATGGTTGCGCTGCATCCACCGCTTCGTATTTTTGACTGAACAGCAGAAAATGCAACAAGAGGGAGCAATCATGAATCATCCAGGTTTCTGGCTCCGTCCCGCGGTGAACTCGCTAATCGGAAGCCACACGCCTGGATCTCAAGAGGCTCCAAGGCACCAGCGGAGGATTCAGGCTGTTCAGACCAGACCCACAGTCATGCATCAAAGGGCCCGAAGCGGGCATTTTATAAACCGCTCTCTGCTCTCTCTCTTCTCTCTCTCTCTCTCTCTCTCTCTCTCTCTCTCTCTCTCTCTCCTCTCTCTCTCTCGCTCTTCTTTTCCACCCTCTCTTTTTCACCTCTCTCTCTTTCTTACCCCCCCTCTCTTCTCTCTTCTTACCCCCCCCTCCTTCTTTGTCCCCCCCCTCTCTTCTCTCGTCTCTCTCTCTGCTCTTCTCTCTCTCTCTCTCTCTCTCTCTCTTCTCTCTCTCTCTTTCTCTCTCTCTCTCCCCCTCTTTTTCTCTCTCTCCCCCTCTCTCTCTTTCCCCCCCTCTCTCTCTCTCTCCCCCTCTTTCTCTCTCTCTCTTGTCAGAGTGTCTGGCGGCAGATGCATTGCCTTTTATAGGCTGTGTTTTAATTGCAGGGTAAACATCTGAGTCAGTGAGACGCAGAGCAGGGTCACTAGACAGATAGGGAGAGCATTTAGCTGCTGTGGATAGACGAGCGGAGGACTAAAGGAATAAAGTGGAGGAAGATGTCAGTTCAACGAAAATATGACTACCAACATTGGCATATTTTATAACAGGAACGCTTTCCTAAGGCGAAATCGTTTGAGATCTTTTTTTGGTGAAAGTAAAATTATCTAACCTTTTTTATAACCATTAAGCCATGAGCTGCTAGTAAATGTACATATACCACAAATGTAACAGCAACACTGCAGCAGATTGTGGCTGTTTTAATATTATCTAAACATGACTACCATCTGCTGGCGAACCTCTAAAATAACCATGTACTATTTAAACGCCCCGCGTCACTTTTGCTGTAACGGCGCCATCTGTGGCCAAGGGCTACTGCAGATGTTTATTAACTTGCGTTAAAACACTCATAGCTGTTTAGTTTTGAAACCACAACCAGCTTGCTGATTAAATAGAGCCTATTTGATGTATCAATGCACTTCGTTCGCAATGGAGCAGGAGTGACTGGGGAAATGCAACCCTTTGCAGATTTAAATAAAGGCCCTTATTGGTCGATTGTCAAAACAGGGAAAACCAGAAATCGTCCCCCTTTTGCTTTAGATTCCATCCAGAATGTCTGGTCCCAGACAAATGTATTCTCTGTAAGAAGCTTACACAAAAACCCGAGGGAATGAAAGTAGGTAATTTATGCTCAAATAGGAAAAGAAGTAACACGTAAGACATGATATGGAAAAAAAAAGTTTAAGTAAAAGAAATTATACAAGGCTTTCTGATGGGCAATTTCAAATAAACAGGCATGGTTAGTCGCACAGCTCTGGGCGTGGGGGTCTCATCCTTTCAAACCAATAATCAGTCATATATATTCAACAATCAACGGATTAAATGCCGGTCTAAGCCTCATTAATGCAAGCTGTCCCTGGGGAACTACATGGACAAGCTTACAAGGGTACAACCATGCCCAACAACGTAAGGAAATAAGACGAAACAGCAAAACAAAAAGAACCCTCCTTCCAATAGTTGCCCTTTCAAGCAAAAATACAATTAGCAGAATCTTCCTACGTAAACCTCAGATGTTCTAGTGGCAGAATGTCACGACATGACGGGAATGGCAATATCAAAAAGCTGGATAAATTTGGTTGGTGCTTTTATGAAATAAAACTATAAGTTTAGTAAAAGCTGTCGAGGCTTGGGCTTGTGTATTTTCAGCTAGGGCCACTTAAACATGCAAGAATTGCAGAGGAATTATTTATCCATGTGCGTTTTCACTAGGAAAAAAACTTGAGGGATGGTGAGGGGTATTGAGCAAATAGGACTGCTTCTGTGAAGGACTAAAGGGGAAATTGTCTCCAATCTACGAATGCAGGTTATTAAAATCATTGCCCCTCTGTCAGTGCTTTGTTCCACATAGGAGTAAAAGAGCAAGTGAACAACAGACACCCCGTCTACCATTAGGCCTACTAAAGCAATTATTCTGACTCCTTAAGTAGGTAATGGGTTTTGTCCAGTTGATGCAAACATATTCGGATCACATCTCGTTTTTCACAAAACGCATCCATGACGAGACGAGTCCAATCTAGATTAGCGTAGATACAACAGGTCCTTAGATGAATTATTTTCATACATAAATACACACACAGGCATGCATGCATCTACTATCCGACACGATTTGAGTGCTTGACGGCTGAAGAGAACGTATTATAGTGGAGGACCGGTCCACGGTCCTTCACACAGTAGCTTATGCCACCATCAGGTCAGGACTATGACAATCGAGAGATAGGGACATGAAGGAAACTTCATACTGAAGCTGAATAAATTCCAGTAAACAAAGTCTGACCTCATAGACCCCATCAGCGAGCAATGTGAGGTAAGGCCCATTACAATCCAAACCCATTCTATTACCCTTATTAAAGCCATTACATCGGAGTGCATGTAAAGTAGTTTGGCATTACTTTCCCCCGTTCCAATCTTAGGCCAAGGGCATTAAGAACTCCATGTTTCAGACAGTTATAAGTTTATCCAGGAACAATGCACATGTATTTGTCTGTTAACGCTTTCATTTTGTTATTCTCAAGTAATGGTTTATCTTTTTATGATGTAGGGAATGCTGACGTTCAAGGTTGGTCCCAATATGAGTCTTATGAGAATGGGGTCAGACGTAGTAGAAACTTTAAATCATGGCCTAATGTTGAAGTTCAAGTGTAACGTTTGTATTTTATTGGAGGCGCAAGTTCAAAATATGTAACTTGAAAAATAAAACTGCTTTGCGTACATTGGCAAAACCATTTTTTGTAACATAATTTTAGAGGTTAATATTCACAGCTGAATCAAACTGTGTTTGATTTAAAAAATAACTTTCTATTTTTAGAAAAAATACATGTTTTTCC